>CM076678.1:3004482-3056675 GCA_038501925.1 Xenopus petersii | reverse complement strand
TTAGTAGACTTAAGGTCTGAAGATCCAAATTACAGAAAGATCCATTATCCGGAAAGCCCCAGACCTGAGCATTCTGGATAACAGGTCCCATACCTGTACCAAATATAAATACCAAATGTATACAATAAATATAAATATATATATATATATATATATATATATATATATACAGAAGTAGTATGTAGACCCGCACACCAATGTTTCTTTCAATAAAGTGTTTATTTAGTACATTAATCCGACGTTTCGGCCCACATTAGGGCCTTTTTCAGGGCCTTGAAAAAGGCCCTAATGTGGGCCGAAACGTCGGATTAATGTACTAAATAAACACTTTATTGGAAAGAAACATTGGTGTGCGGGTCTACATACTACTTCTGCATATGAAAACAATTGACCCTGCACCCGCAAATAACAACAAGAAGTCCGGTGTACAGAGTGCGGTTGCTTAATACAGCATATATATATATATATATATATATATATAAAGCCAGTTTTTAGGATATCAGTAGAACAATTAAAGGGAACACAAACCACTAATATTTTACAGCATAATTCATGTTATTTTTGCAACTTTTGAAACGAGAAGAAACACTCGAAGCCTCGTGTTCTCTAAGTGAAACATCTTTCCCTGTGATAGAGACAACGGCTCTCGAGGAGATTTATACATTCGCACAATATCTAGGATTATTTCTGGCGTTTGATGATCAATTAATCAGATGTTACGTCGCTGTCTTTGTTGATTTGAAAAGCAATTACAGAATGTGGAATTTCAATTAGTATCACTATTCTCCTGGTTGTTTTTTTTTTTGTAAAAAAACCCATCTTGTTGGCGAAGGCTTCGGGGACGAGAGACGAGAGACATCAGGGGGGATTGATTAATTGGAATATATTCATGGGCGCATGTGATTTGGGGACTTGACAGCCGACTTGATGATAAACATTAATTATAATAGGGAACTGTCAGGGCTCACAAAGGGAAAAAACTTCCAATAAATTCTCCCAGTGAAATGGTAGAGAGTAGGAAGAAATACAGGGGTGTAGAACAGGGGTCACATGATATTTAGGGGTCTCTGCCCCCCAAAAATAGTGTCTCATATCACAGTTGAAAATAAAAGAGGATATTAACGTGGTGTTTGGTTCAGACCCATTACATATTACTGGGTCCCACAGTACCATTTTTTTTTAGGACACTAATATTTCTAGCGGTTGACTTGCTTTACCAAAATTTATTGAAACTGTATATGAATTAGGGCCTTGTGGGGGCCCCCCTGCAGCCACAGGGTCTGCTTCCTCTATAGTTACCCCCCTGATCAGACCCAGCTAGTCCAGTGTTCAATTTCCATTCTGTACAGCAGAAGATGGGGGAGAGCCAGGGATGGACTGGGCCGTAGGGACACCAGGAAAAAAACCCGGTGGGCCCTGTCAACCTTGATCTGCTCCCTGTATATAGACTTGTGCAGTTCTACCCCTTTACCCTCCACCTGGCAGCCGTGAGAAGAGGAAGGTACAAGCAGGGGGGTTCGATCGGGGGAGGGGGACTGTGGGTGGTTGCGGATGTGGCAGGGAGCCTGGGGGTGTGAGGGCCCCTGAAGTGCCAGCACCAGTGGGCCCCAGACTCAACAGTCCAACTTTGGGGAGAGCCCTGCCTATTCAACATCTCATTCCCAAAAGGCATTAATATGGAGTTGCCCCTCCCTTTGCTGCTATAACTGCCCCTACTCTTCTGGAAAGGTCCCACTAGATGTTGGAACATTGTTGCTGGGAGTTGTTTCCATTCAGCCACAAGAGCATTCGTGAGGTTGGGCGCTGATGTTGGGGATCAGGCTCACAGTCGGGGTTCCAATTTCTGATAGAGGGGTTCAGTTGGGTTGCCCTTGCCATAGCTGCTATAACTGCCTCTTTTCTTCTGGGAAGGTTCCCACTAGATGTTGGAACATTGTTGCTGGGGTTGTTATTGGGAGTTGCTTCCATTCAGACACAAGGTTGGGAATTGATGTCAGGGATCAGGCTCACAGTCGGGGTTCCAATTCCTCCTCGATGGGTTCAGTTGGGTTGCCCCTCCCTTTGCTGCTATAACTGCCCCTACTCTTCTGGAAAGGTCCCACTAGATGTTGGAACTTTGTTGTTGGAAGTTGCTTCCATTGAGACACAAGAGCATTAGTGAGGTTGGGCGCTGATTTTGGGGATCAGGCTCACAGTCGGGGTTCCAATTTCTGATAGAGGGGTTCAGTTGGGTTGCCCCTGCCATTGCTGCTATAACTGCCTCTTTTCTTCTGGGAAGGTTCCCATGAGATGTTGGAACATCGTTGCTGGGAGTTGCTTCCATTCAGACACAAGAGCATTAGTGAGGTTGGGCACTGATGTTGGGGATCAAGCTCACAGTTGGGGTTCCAATTCATCCCACGATGTTCAGTTGGGTTGCACCTCCCTTTTCTGCTATAACTGTCCCTACTCTTCTGGGAAGGTCCCACTAAATATTGGATCTTTCTTGCAGGGAGTTGCTTCCATTCAGACACAAGGTTGGGAATTGATGTTAGGGATCAGGCTCACAGTGGGGGTTCCAATTCCTCCTAGATGGGTTCAGTTGGGTTGCACCTCCCTTTTCTGCTATAACTGCCCCTACTCTGCGGAAGGTTCCCACTAGATGTTGGAACTTTCTTGCTGGGAGTTGTTGCTGGGAGTTGCTTCCATTCAGCCTCAAGAGTATTAGTGAGGTTGGGCACTGATGTTGGGGATCAGGCTCAGGTTCCAATTCATCACAGGGGTTCAGTTGGGTTGAGGTCTCTGTGCAGTCAGGTTCTTCCCATCTCAGCAAACCCATTCTGTAGGGACCTGGCTCTGTGTAAGGCATATTATTGTGCTGGAACAGGAAAGGGCTGGATATTTTTAGTGTTCCTTTTTGAATGCACTTTTGCCCTTCGCTGATCCATCAGAAAAGGAACTTTTGGAGAATAAATGCCAATATTCTCCCTTTAAATCCATTTTATGAATTGTCACAGAGTGAAACATTGTAGTGACGCCGCTCTGCTAAACATCCTCCATACATTTTAAACATCAAAGTGTTTTACAGTTCCAGATCTTTCATGGCGGCTGTAAAACCGCACCGAGCACCTTGTGACTTTCCCAAACTGCTTGACATTCCCAATCCGACTGTCATTTTGGGCTCGTCTCACGGCCACCGCGTAAAATCTCCCCGATGTGAGATATCTTGGGGCAAAGCGAATCAAGGTGAACATCTGACACGCCGCCATTATTATTCCTCGGAGACAGCTCGTTTAGCTTTGCGGGGCTCTTGGTTCCGAAATAGCGTCGGAGAGAAGTAGAAGAGAGACTAAGTTTCGGATGTTTCCTGAAATCCATCTTGTGAAACACCGACGTTTGCATTAACCTGTCCGACCATTTCAATCTGAGAGGCGCCATCAAGAATGAAGGACTGGGCTATAAAGAGAGACCCTCTGGTGCCGCATTAATGGGGATCTCACACTGAATTAAAAGGCAACTTGGAAGTGTTGGATAATCCCATGACGTTTCAGCAAAGAGCGAAATACATCAGGCTCTCTCTGTTTATTGCGACTCCCCCAGTAACAGGCGACGGAATTTGTTCTTAACATATTTCGATGTTTTCCCTCTCATTTATTTAACCTTGTTGTTGTGTTTTTCCTCTTTTTGGCTTATTTTTTCTCAGTTAGTCAAAACAGTGAAATGTGATAACTCAATAGTCATAATGTTAAGGGGAGATAAACCAATAACCGGATTTAAAGGGGAACTAAAGCCTTAAGCTTTTATATGCTGTACGGGTCGGACTTGGGGGTCCCTGGGCTGATTTTAATCTGAATTAAATGCTTGTGTTGTGACTGTTATATTGTAGATATTCTGTAAATTGTGCGTCGGCCCCTAGGTGATCTGTTGACTGTTTGAGAAAGAGATAGATTTTTAACTTGGTTGGACTTAAATGACCCACAAAAGCTCTCACATTTACTAATCACGTTTTCCAGATTGTAAAAATCAGATTTAACGTTCACATTCGCTTTTTTGATTAGAATCTCCGAATAAACCAAATAAACAGGAATCCGAAAATGACTTCTATCGGCTAATTACACGCAGGCTAAAAAAAAAAACATAATTAAACACATGAATCAAGTTAACAAAACTCACTGTTGGTTGAAAGGAGGTTTAATTGTGTCACTCACTCCTGAAACGTTGAATATAATGAATTGTGAGTGAATAGTTTTATGGGATCTCTCTGTACAGACTATGAGCAAACTTAGGGGACTGTTCCTGCTGAATTGTGCTTAGTACAGGGAATACCTATGTGCCATAGTTTTATGGGATCTCTCTGTACAGACTATGAGCAAACTTAGGGGACTGTTCCTGCTGAATTGTGCTTAGTACAGGGAATACCTATGCTGCCATAGTTTTATGGGATCTCTCTGTACAGACTATAAGCAAACTTAGGGGCTGTTCCTGCTGAATTGTGCTTAGTACAGGGAATACCTATGCTGCCATAGTTTTATGGGATCTCTCTGTACAGACTATGAGCAAACTTAGGGACTGTTCCTGCTGAATTGTGCTTAGTACAGGGAATACCTATGCTGCCATAGTTTTATGGGATCTCTCTGTACAGACTATGAGAAAACTTAGGGACTGTTCCTGCTGAATTGTGCTTAGTACAGGGAATACCTATGTACCATAGTTTTATGGGATCTCTCTGTCAGACTATGAGCAAACTTAGGGACTGTTCCTGCTGAATTGTGCTTAGTACAGGGAATACCTATGCTGCCATAGTTTTATGGGATCTCTCTGTACAGACTATGAGCAAACTTAGGGACTGTATATATAAACATATATACCTACAGAGGAGAGAAAATAAAGGGACACTTCCCCTTTAAGATGGCAGTTTGTGTAGAAAACAACACTCTAGTTATGAAACATTGTTATCTGACAGTTTGGGTAAAACAATCTATATATGTATAAAGGAACGAGGCTGCGCACACAGGCGGCTGCATTTTAATTTATCTTAATTAGAATTTTACATTATTAGTGGAATGAGCTTTGTGCATTAGGTAATTGCATATAAAAGTAAATCATGAGATTCCTCGTTCTTTGGAAATACAAATGCACAAAACACAGGAACATCCCCCTTTGTCACAGAGAAAGATACTTTGGTGAAACAACTGTGGCCCCTGTTGCTCCTGCCAGGGGGGCTGCAATCGATTGGCCAGTCTGTACAATACGTGAGGCCCCTTTGTTGCGCCAGATAATCCGAGTGAGTGCGTTTCCCAATCTCATTAAAAACTCTGCTAATTACATTAAGAGACACAAGGCCTAAATCGCAAACTAAAAATTAAAAGAGCGGACGGATTATGGATCATTTCCCAGTCAATACGCCGGAGCTAATGGCGGCGCTGGGGCATTGATCCGCCAGTAGGAAAAACCGTCTGGTATTGCTAAGCCCCCCCCCCCGGCTGCTGTTGCTACTGTTGTGGTCTCATGTTAATGGTTTGTCAATGTTTTAATCTCTTTAATTCTCACCTCCTATTTATCTTACCCCTAGTAATGTCTCATTAACATATATATATATATATATATATATATATATATATATATATATATATATATATATATATATATCTTATACTGTACTGTCCAAGGGAATCAATATGGCACCTCCTCCTCCCATATGTATAAATACAAATATACAGAGAAGGAATGTTCTGGGCACACAATAAGCTATACCCTCATACTGTACTGTCTAAGGGAATCAATATGGCACCTCCTCCTCCCATATGTATAAATACAAATATACAGAGAAGGAATGTTCTGGGCACACAATAAGCTATACCCTCATACTGTACTGTCTAAGGGAATCAATATGGCACCTCCTCCCATATGTATAAAATAGCCAGAGGGCTGCAGGGCACATATTGCTGATGTATATACTAAAAATACAATATATATTCTTTGAATTTTCATGTATGCACCCTAAGGGGCCCCTTTCATTCTAGGGCCCAAGGCTAATACTCTCACTAGCCCAACTTATAAACGAGTGTTTCCACATAATAAGAATCATCTGTGCGCTGCGGGTCGATGGACGGAGGAGAGAACATCACATTTAATAGACTCTCGGGGCCACAGATCCAATACAGAGAATAAAACCCATTTCTCTAACAACAAGGCTGATTAGGACCTGAGGTTTGGGATGAGTCGGAGAAGTGAAGCTCAATATGCATTTACTGTAAATGGGAGAGGAAAATCCATACATTTCACCTGCAGGACTTGAGAGAGCGGATAGGATCCAGCAGTTCAGAACACTGTGATTTTGTTACATGAGGGGAAAGGGGTTCTGTTCAATTTATTAGAAATTCATTTCTTCACTATCCTCAAAGCCAAACCCTTATGAAGATGCTTGGAAATATAAAGTCTTTCCCATAGAGAACCATAAAAACTATAGTTTTGTTTCCTTTTTCTGTTTGCAGGCAGAAGCTTACTTCCTGTCAGGTGACTACCCACTTCCTTCCTGTCAATAAACAGCAGTACAGTCATGCTTTATGGCCGAGACTCCAACAATCACTGGCTGGGGCTAAGACCAGAGACCACAGCAACCCGAGTGCACCCAGGTGAAGGGTTTCCATCATTTTCAGGGGCCGCCCTTTCTCTAATCAAATCTCTGACCAAAGTCATTTAGTCCACCCCTCCCCCACTTTGCTTCAAACTGTTCTCAACATAGAATTTGGCATTTTACTCTCTGTATCTTAATGATATATCACAGTCCTGATAAGATGCTGCTGAGCGAGCCGTATTATTAAATTAAGCGAAAAAATATAAATACACATTCCCAAATTTATTTAAAAAAATAACATCTAAAGCCCCCCGAGGCTTTGTCCCTGATGAGAAACTGGGTAGGAATAAAAATATCATTAGTTTGTGAGATTTAAATTGTAAGCACCAGAACGAGTTTTCTGCCAAATACGAGCGCCCTGCGGCTGCGTCCCGAATACTGAACGTCTGAGCATCTCTCTTCCAAACAGACATGAAGTTCCATTAGATTAATATCTGAACCTCGTCCCTCCTTCCCTTGTACATTTACCCACTGGAACTGTGATTTCTCCTCTGCTGTAAAAGATGGAATAGCCTAAAGTTTTACATAAGGAACATAAAGCTTTATACTGTCTGTCCTACAAGGACCAATGAAGAAATATAACTCATTAAAATGTGATGGTTTATGTGCAGTAATGTTTAAGGGAATCAATATGGCACCTCCCTCCTCCCATATGTATAAATACAAATATACAGAGAAGGAATGTTCTGGGCACACAATAAGCTATACCTTCATACTGTACAGTCTAAGGGAATCAATATGGCACCTCCTCCTCCCATATGTATAAATACAAATATACAGAGAAGGAATGTTCTGGGCACACAATAAGCTATACCCTCATACTGTACTGTCTAAGGGAATCAATATGGCACCTCCTCCTCCCATATGTATAAATACAAATATACAGAGAAGGAATGTTCTGGGCACACAATAAGCTATACCCTCATACTGTACTGTCTAAGGGAATCAATATGGCACCTCCTCCTCCCATATGTATAAATATAAATATACAGAGAAGGAATGTTCTGGGCACACAATAAGCTATACCCTCATACTGTACTGTCTAAGAGAATCAATATGGCACCTCCCTCCTCCCATATGTATAAATACAAATATACAGAGAAGCCTACTGAATAGCATTCCAAGATAGAAGAAAATAAGATAAAACATAAGCACCAGAGATAGAGAGACAGCAACCACTACTGAAGACATGGGAATGTCCCTACAAAGCAGTGAATATTTCTGTACCACTGAGAGTAGCCAGTATCCTGAATGGAATTCCAGTATCCTGAATGGAATTTCAGTACCACAGACAGCAGCCAGTATCCTGAATGGAATTTCAGTACAACGGACAGCAGCCAGTATGCTGAATGGAATTTAAGTACCACAGAGACTAGCCAGTATCCTGAATGGAATTCCAGTATCCTAAATGGAATTTCAGTACAACGGACAGCAGCCAGTATCCTGAATGGAATTCCAGTATCCTAAATGGAATTTCAGTACCACAGACAGCAGCCAGTATCCTGAATGGAATTTCAGTACCACGGAGACTAGCCAGTATCCTGAATGGAATTCCAGTATCCTAAATGGAATTTCAGTACCACGGACAGCAGCCAGTATGCTGAATGGAATTTCAGTACCACGGAGACTAGCCAGTATCCTGAATGGAATTCCAGTATCCTAAATGGAATTTAAGTACCACGGACAGCAGCCAGTATCCTGAATGGAATTTAAGTACCACAGAGACTAGCCAGTATCCTGAATGGAATTCCAGTATCCTGAATGGAATTTCAGTAACACAGACAGCAGCCAGTATCCTGAATGGAATTTCAGTACCACGGAGACTAGCCAGTATCCTGAATGGAATTCCAGTATCCTGAATGGAATTTCAGTACCACGGACAGCAGCCAGTATCCTGAATGGAATTTCAGTATCAAATAAAGCAGCCAGTGCTTTGGGATATCATTTCAGTACCAAAGAAATCAGACACTTCCAAGCAGAGTATCCCTAATGGCATTTCAGCACCAAGGAAAGCAGCCAGTATCATAAATGGCATTACAGCACCATGAAGGGCAGAAAATATCCTGAATGCCATTTCAGTGCCAAGGAGAGCATTCAGTATCCTGAATGGCATTTTAGTACCACAGAGAACAGCCAGTATCCTGGATACCATTTTACTACCACGGAGAGCAGCCAGTATCCTTAATGGCATTGCAGTACCACAGAGAGCAGGTAGTATGTGGCATAAAACATCAGCACTCTGCACAACAACCACTGCTATAGAGACAGTTAATTCCAGGCAAAGCAGTAAATATTGTGAAGAGCAACCAGTGCCCTTATAACCCTCAGTACCCTAAGGAGCAGCCAATACCCTACAGAACCAATGTTGCTGCCTACCCAACCTAAATAAAGTCTAAATAACAATAAATAATTGGTCCTGAATACGGCAGGGCAAGTGGTGTGGAATATGTTAGTGCTATATAAGTAAGGGAACGCTTCAGATGTTGTGAAACTGTAACTCCCATTATCCTGTGCCAGTGAGGCCGTCATCGGCTCTGCTCTAAATCCTGATGGCACTTTAAGCATTTTACACATTGTTTTGTGTTCATTTTCACGTTTACCCAGATAGACTTTAATGTGACATAAACCCAACCCGTAGGTTTGATTTTTACTAGGTTGCGCCATCTGTACCACCATTTCACAAATATATTGCTTTATTATCATCACCATCATCTGACAACGATGGAAATATTTAAATCTATGATAGAGATGCACATCACAGCGACAGCACTAGTGTTCCATCCTGAATCAGCCTTGCCGTGTGTTGACTTATGGGGCAGCTTTGAAATTCTCTTTAGATATATTATTATTATATACATATACACAGATTCCTATTCAGGGGTCTTAGCATTTGATTTCTCTCCTCACGAGCCGCTCAAAATAATAAACCAGCGCTTTGTCAAGGCAAAATAATATCCATTAATATATATATAGTTACTGCCACCTGCAAGTCGAGGCTTCAAAGAGGAAGACTCACTTCCTAATATTTGGCCTACCACAACTAGAGAGGCCACATTGACTGCAGAAAGGGATGATGGGACAGGTTTGGCAGGAGACACATTATGGGAAGGAACACTTGGCCAATATATGGCTACATGACCCAATATTTGGCTTACATGACTAGCTGAAGAAGCCTCAGTGACTGCAAGTGGGGGGATTAGGGAAGTTTCATAGGGAATCACCTAATGGAAGGAGGCTCACGTGCCCAATGTTTATCCTACCATGTCATGTGAGCGAATAATGGGGCCAGGGTCAGACTAGGTCGGAAGGATCCAAGGAAAAAACCTGGTGGTCCCCTGAAAAAACAGACCAGCTCCCCACCCTGGACATTGCACCCTAATCTCCAGAGGGGAGTTGTTGCTGGGGGTCCAGAGTTGGAATGGGTTGTGGCTAGAGTGAAGGGTCCAGGGGGTGTGTGTGGACCCCTGAAGAGGCAGACCCAATGGACCCCAGACCCCACAGTCTGATGCTGAATGGGGCAGATTGTGAGGAAGGCACAATGGGAAGGGATAACTTGCCCAATATTCGGGTTCTCATGACTTGAGGAAGAGGCTTTAGTAACTGTGAGTAGGGAAGGACTGATGAGGTGGGTTTGTAGGGAGAAAAAATGGGGAAATATATAAGTATACCATAAGTAAAGAAAGGGGCCTCCATGAATGTAAGGGAGAAGATCACTAACCCAATATATAGGCTAGCATGACTAGTAGAAGTGACTGTGAGGGTAGTGGATCGAAGGGGTGGGGTTTGGCAGGAGATAATGAGGAAGATGCCCAACTTACTGATGTATCAAGAGGAACATTGACCAAGAGAATATTAATATGAAGGTCTGAGAGGCAACACCTAAAGCTATAGGGTAGCACCTACTCCTTACTACTGATACCCACTCAATCGGATGCACTTTTCTGAATTATCTTTTCATATACCACTATTATCACATACACACCTTCTAAATCAGAAAGAGGCAAAGGGGTTCGATTTTGACTACATTCCCTTAAACGTATTTGTTAGCTCCCTGTTTATTTAGGACACAACTCTGAACTAAACCTCGACAGATTCCCCCCCCCCCAGCATTACCCTTATTCTATCGAAATCTAACGAATGGCTGATGTGGGTGATGGAAGGAGCTTAAAATGGGTCTTAATGTTCTGCTTCTGTTCCTGCCCAACTGGGTCAGAGCTTTCTGCTGTGATCTCTGTGTGGCCTCTAGAAATGAATGCACTGAAAATCAGCCGCCTCCTTGCTGGGAGTTCTACTAACTAAGTAACTAAGTTAGAGGACTGAGTCATGATCGACATATTCCTTGTGTAAATATCTCCACTAACTACTCACAATGGGTCAGTGTGTTGTGCCCTATGCTCACACAACCTTCACATCTGTTATTTACTACTCATTCCAGAATAGAGTCATTTAACTGTAAGATTATATATATATATATATATATATATATATATATATATATATATATATTACTAGCTGCTCTGTGTATTTCTATATAATACCCAAAAGCCATGAATATCTTATAAACGGTGAGTTATGATGTCATTTTTGTCACATGACTCATTAAAACTTGTGTATTATAATAAATAAAGTACCCACTGTTGGAAAATATGTGGATATTAGCAGTAAACTCGGAGTTATATGACCTGCATAAAAACACTCAGCCTCGTACTTTTATATGGTCACGAAACTCCTCGGCGACTTGTAATATTCTTATATTTTACAACAGGGGGTACTTTATTCACTATATTATAAACCTATGAGTGGGAACTGCAATATTTAAAAAAGGGGCTCATTATAAGAATTACATTTATTGCACCTGAATTGTCCCTATATCTAGTTCAGAGATTTCCCAACAAAAAATGTATTTTGTGTCATGACCCAATGGCAAAAGATTATCAGAACCGATATCAGGTCTGTACCCCCTACTGTAAATGATAAGGATATTAGAAGTCACTGAGGGGTTGTTCTGTGA
The DNA here is from genome assembly GCA_038501925.1 of Xenopus petersii. Classification (NCBI taxonomy): domain Eukaryota; kingdom Metazoa; phylum Chordata; class Amphibia; order Anura; family Pipidae; genus Xenopus; species Xenopus petersii. The sequence goes on along the minus strand of CM076678.1, from coordinate 3,045,048 downwards.
CCATATAAAGGCACAAGGCTGCAGGCTGAGTTATACAGGGAACTCTGAGTATCACTCATGTATTATAAGGGATAATGTACCCCCTACTGTAAATGATAAGGATATTAGAAGTCACTGAGGGGTTGTTCTGTGACCATATAAAGGCACAAGGCTGCAGGCTGAGTTATACAGGGAACTCTCAGTATCACTCATGTATTATAAGGGATAATGTACCCCCTACTGTAAATGATAAGGATATTAGAAGTCACTGAGGGCTTGTTCTGTGACCATATAAAGGCACAAGGCTGCAGGCTGAGTTATACAGGGAACTCTCAGTATCACTCATGTATTATAAGGGATAATGTACCCCCTACTGTAAATGATAAGGATATTAGAAGTCACTGAGGGGTTGTTCTGTGACCATATAAAGGCACAAGGCTGCAGGCTGAGTTATACAGGAGAACTCTGTGTATCACTCATGTATTATAAGGGATAATGTACCCCCTACTGTAAATGATAAGGATATTAGAAGTCACTGAGGGGTTGTTCTGTGACCATATAAAGGCACAAGGCTGCAGGCTGAGTTATACAGGGAACTCTCAGTATCACTCATGTATTATAAGGGATAATGTACCCCCCACTGTAAATGATAAGGATATTAGAAGTCACTGAGGGGTTGTTCTGTGACCATATAAAGGCACAAGGCTGCAGGCTGAGTTATACAGGGAACTCTCAGTATCACTCATGTATTATAAGGGATAATGTACCCCCTACTGTAAATGATAAGGATATTAGAAGTCACTGAGGGGTTGTTCTGTGACCATATAAAGGCACAAGGCTGCAGGCTGAGTTATACAGGGAACTCTTGAGTATCACTCATGTATTATAAGGGATAATGTACCCCCTACTGTAAATGATAAGGATATTAGAAGTCACTGAGGGGTTGTTCTGTGACCATATAAAGGCACAAGGCTGCAGGCTGAGTTATACAGGGAACTCTGAGTATCACTCATGTATTATAAGGGATAATGTACCCCCTACTGTTAATGATAAGGATATTAGAAGTCACTGAGGGGTTGTTCCGTGACCATATAAAGGCACAAGGCTGCAGGCTGAGTTATACAGGGAACTCTGAGTATCACTCATGTATTATAAAGGATAATGTACCCCCTACTGTAAATGATAAGGATATTAGAAGTCACTGAGGGGTTGTTCTGTGACCATATAAAGGCACAAGGCTGCAGGCTGAGTTATACAGGGAACTCTGAGTATCACTCATGTATTATAAGGGATAATGTACCCCCTACTGTAAATGATAAGGATATTAGAAGTCACTGAGGGGTTGTTCTGTGACCATATAAAGACACAAGGCTGCAGGCTGAGTTATACAGGGAACTCTGAGTATCACTCATGTATTATAAGGGATAATGTACCCCCTACTGTAAATGATAAGGATAAAGGATATTAAAAAAACAAGGCTACAAGGCTGCTAATATGGTCAGCATGATACCTACCCCTTGTCTGTATAATATACAACTCCCTGCAAATGACTGATTGATATCCAGAATCGTATGCGTTCCTATCAGTAAAGCTCAGTAGATATTCAGGTGCTAATATGTGGGTGTCTCTGTGTCTGCACATTGTCTCTTATTGACCAAACCATAATGAATGAAGCTCAAATCCTTTCTCACTGACATGTCCAGTCCTGAAGTCTGTCATCCGCCCCCGGCTTTCCATACAAAATGACATGGCAAAAATAAATCACTCATAGAAACTAGAAGTGAAGCAGAATGAAAAGCAGATTTCTAAAGTCTTCACAAGAGCTCTTGTCTCTAATGGTTATGGGACTGAGTGCTGCTTCTGTGAATGGTGTTTTCTCTGCTCGGCATTGGCTTTTCGTGGTGTTTCACCATTTCTCACCAAAACATCCTTCAAAATAGCCAGTCTCACTTCTAAACAATATATCCTAAAACCTACCACATCATTTATTTCAATTTAATGGACTGTTCCTGCTGAATTGTGCTTAGTACAGGGAATACCTATGCTGCCATAGTTTTATGGGATCTCTCTGTACAGACTATGAGCAAACTTAGGGACTGTTCCTGCTGAATTGTGCTTAGTACAGGGAATACCTATGCTGCCATAGTTTTATGGGATCTCTCTGTACAGACTATGAGCAAACTTAGGGACTGTTCCTGCTGAATTGTGCTTAGTACAGGGAATACCTATACTGCCATAGTTTTATGGGATCTCTCTGTACAGACTATGAGCAAAATTAGGGACTGTTCCTGCTGAATTGTGCTTAGTACAGGGAATACCTATGTACCATAGTTTTATGGGATCTCTCTATACAGACTATGAGTAAACTTAGGGGACTGTTCCTGCTGAATTGTGCTTAGTACAGGGAATACCTATGCTCCATAGTTTTATGGGATCTCTCTGTACAGACTATGAGCAAACTTAGGGGACTGTTCCTGCTGAATTGTGCTTAGTACAGGGAATACCTATGTACCATAGTTTTATGGGATCTCTCTGTACAGACTATGAGCAAAATTAGGGACTGTTCCTGCTGAATTGTGCTTAGTACAGGGAATACCTATGTACCATAGTTTTATGAGATCTCTCTGTACAGACTATGAGCAAACTTAGGGACTGTTCCTGCTGAATTGTGCTTAGTACAGGGAATACCTATGTACCATAGTTTTATGGGATCTCTGTACAGACTATGAGCAAACTTAGGGACTGTTCCTGCTGAATTGTGCTTAGTACAGGGAATACCTATGCTGCCATAGTTTTATGGGATCTCTCTGTACAGACTATGAGCAAACTTAGGGACTGTTCCTGCTGAATTGTGCTTAGTACAGAGGAATACCTATGCTGCCATAGTTTTATGGGATCTCTCTGTACAGACTATGAGCAAACTTAGGGACTGTTCCTGCTGAATTGTGCTTAGTACAGAGGAATACCTATGCTGCCATAGTTTTATGGGATCTCTCTGTACAGATTATGAGGTAATTAGAGTCACATCTCTCGTTAGATTTGCAGATTGAAGCACAACAACAAAACTGTTAACTCTGCATGTTTCATATAATGTAAGGGGGTTGGGCAGAAGAGTCTTGAATAGGGCGTGGCTGTACTTTAAAAGGGTGCGGTCAGGGTGTGGACAAAAACCACCAGTAAATTGCTATGACAGTCAGGCTAAGCAGACAAATACAAATGGGAAGAAACTATAGTCTCTATTACAATGACAAAGGGCAGTAAGAAGGGATCAGACCTACCCCGGCAGACGGTCCCATTTCCGACATATCCCGGCTTACAGGTACAACTGTGCCCAAGCACTGAATTTGCACAGATGGCATTCTCATCACAACTGCTCTCTCCTCCGCCACATTCGTCATGTTCTGTAAGGGGACAAGAGAAGGAGCTGAAGGTTACAAAGTCAACTAAAACTTTTCCAATACAAACTGGGCCGGTCCTAAACTGCCAGATACATTTGTCTTACTGGCGGCTCCACTCAATAGACCCATAACACAGCCCTCGATAACTCATCAGCCCCTACACTACATACAGCTGGTAGATTATAACTGACATGCAGATAGTACCACCCTCCATTCACAGAGTACTAAGGGTACTAAGATCAACTTGAATTGGGGTAAGACACAATGAGAAATGAAATATGAAGATTTGCATGTTTTTCAAATGTCATTGGTTAGCCTTTATTTACTAGTGCTACTGAATTCCATGAATACACCACTGCCTACATTTGACACTACTGCATTCATGAGTGAGAGAAAGAAAAATAGACAGAGACTGATGATGATATATATATATATATATATATATATATATATATATAGAGAGAGAGAGAGAGAGAGAGAGAGAGAGAGAGAGAGAGAGAGAGAGAGAGAGAGAGAGAGAGAGAGAGAGAGAGAGAGAGATATGATAGATAGATAGATAGATAGATATAGACAGATAGATAGATAGATAGATAGATAGATAGATAGATAGATAGATAGATAGATATTAGATAGATAGATAGATAGATAATAGATAGATAGATAGATGATAGGTGACAGGCGATATATAGATGATAAATTGATAGATAATAGATAGATGACAGATAGATAGTGAGACAGAGAGAGAGAGAGAGAGAGAGAGAGAGAAAATAGCTAAAGAGACAGACAGATAGATGATAGATAGATAATAGATAGATAGATAGATAGATAGATAGATTGATAATAGAAATATAGATAATAGATAGATAGATGATATAAATATACTGTAGATGACAGATAGATTACAGATATCTGAAAGATAAATGACAAATAGATAGATAGATGTCAGATAGATAGATTATACATGGATGACAGATAGCTGATAGTAAATGACAGATAGATGACAGACAGCTGATACATAATATAAAGATAGATAGATAATATGTCTTCTATCATTGGCTATCTTTTCTCTTTAATGACTGCAAAAAGAGGGCAGTCAGTTCTCTCTCAGGCCTTTTAGATGATCGAAGGGCAAATGACGTGGGCTATCATTTTCCTAGAATTTCCAGTTATAACAACTTTCTCCCAGATAATTGGCCGCCTCATTGCGGGAGAATGTGAAAGAGAAATATCACGTGCCGTAAACTTGTTATCCGAGCAGCTCCAAGTAATTAAAATGTTGACAATCTGAGATTAAGAAACACCCAGCGCTGCCCCCCATTAATGGCTACGGACTCTTGTGCAGTTTCGTTTTCATCAAAGGTTTTATGGCGCAGACGTTCCTCCAATGCATCTCCTCTACCCTCCCCCTCCCCGAGCGGCTCTTTGGCAGTAAATGAAAATGGGCTAATTTATTTCTGCTGAATAATATCTATTTACAGAAATGGCCACAATAACAATAAAATATGAGCAAAGTTCTTTATTCACAGGCAACTTTTATAGACTGAGCGAAAAAAAAACCCAACACGACATCATTTTTTGTAATTGTCCTTTTCAGCGAGGAAATTATTCCCATATAATTCCGCCGTCTCCCGAACATCACGTAATAAAAAACACAATTATTCTATATTTTTTTAAGTAGAAAGTAAATACGAAGTTTGCATATCTGAAATTCTCTCTCTGGCAAAGTCCTCGGAAGGTTATGATGCACAACTGCCAACTGATAAAATGTCCAATAAAAAGGCAAAGGGTGCGCCGACGCATTTCGCTTCCACTGTTTACGAAACCATAAAATGCAACGTTTGTTCAGCAACGCATAAAAATGTCGGTTGTTTCCGATAATGGGAATTCAAATTGGAATCAGGAAAAAACGAGAGCCGATTTCAGCATAGACATGAGGAAAATACTTTTTTAAGATTACACAAATTTGATTTTAAATTATTTTCTGCGCAAAAGTGTCTCTACAAAAAGTAGACTATTAGGTCCAGTTTCAGGGAGCGTATTTTAAGGAATATTAGCAGCATATTCATATATACCAACATTTGAGTTTTGACCGCAATTTGAAGATTTTCAAGTTTTTGTGTTTTTTGTAAAGAGAAATAACTCAAACAATATATTTTTGTAGATAAATCGGTCTAAAAATGTCATTTGTTCACAATAATTTTTGTTTCAAAACTTTTAAAACTTGAAGGTAAAAAATTCAGCGTCTAAAAGCTGATGCGTTCATGTAGAAGTCAACGGCAGTTCCATTTACAAAATTCAAGCTATTTTTCAATTCAAATTTTCCTGAGTAATGCGAAATTTGGCATTGACTTTGGATATCATTTCTCTGCATTCTCTGCAATTTTCCCACCATCTAGTTTTTTTAATAAATAAGCACCCATTGAAGATTTTTACGTTTTCGTGTTTTTTGTAAAGAGAAATAACTCAAACAATATATTTTTGTAAATAAATCTGTCTGTAAATGTCATTTGTTCACAATAATATGAATTCAAATTGACAGTAGGGAAAAAATCACACAAAAAATGTAAAAATGTTGAGACTGAAAATCTAAATTTTACTATAAAAAAACACTAAAATCTTAAATGTGTGCTTATTTATTAAAATAACTAGAATTTCAAAAACTCAATTGTTAAAAAAACATAAAAAAACAAACCTGAATGCAGCAAAATCACTTTCAAAGTCAATGCCAAATTTCATATTCATCTCAAAAACTCAAATTAAAAAATAGCTTGAATTTTTTTTTAATACAACTCCCATTGACTTCTACATGAACTCACCAGCTTTTGGATGCTGAATTTTTATATTCGAGTTTTCAAAATGTTGGCCTTAATAAATCTCCAAAATTCGTATTTTAGGTATTTGGAATTTTCAGCACATTCAGGGTTTTAAAAAGTTGGTGTGTAATGGGAATAATTGGAAATGGCAGCAGGAAAAAGATAGACAACTAAAAAACATTTTTATCTATGTAAAAGCATTTATAAAAGTGAAGGTAATACATTAGAGACAATGTCAGCGCGTTTAGCATAAAATATCAATCATTGGAATTTGGTGGCAGGTAAAAATCATAAAAACAACCACAAAAAAGCACTAAAATTGTCTCTCGATTTTTATCTTATTTTCGTTTTATTTTTTTAGAAATGCATTATCACAGAAATAAATACTTAAAAATGTAGATTAGCATTGGTACAGATGGATAGATAAGCTGGCAGATTCATGGTTCTGCAGGGTATTATTATAGCTAAGAGCCTTATAATTTTGGGTTAAGCAGCTCACGTAGAGAAGGAAAGTGCCGATGATTGAACAACGCTGGGAATTTTTTTTTTCCGCAATCTTTAGGGATATCAAACAGTATTTGCAGAGTAATTGTGCCACTGGTTTGGAAACACAAAGGTTTAATTACGTGTAAATTGAAATACAAGGTGCTAATAATGATATTTTCTCATAGAGAAAAATAGCACACATTTTTGTGCTTTTGTCAAAAAAATTACAGTTTCACAGAAGCAAAAATATTCCAAAAATCCACACTACCGGTTGAGGAACTTATTAAGAAGACGAACACCCGCTAGCAGGCTGAGGAACTCATTCAGAAGAAGAAGAACACCAACTATCAGGCTGAGGAACTCATTCAGAAGAGGAATACCCACCATCAGGCTGAGGGACTCATTCAGAAGAAGAACACCAACTATCAGGCTGAGGAACTCATTTAGAATCGGAATACCCACCATCAGGCTGAGGGACTCATTCAGAAGAAGAACACCAACTATCAGGCTAAGGAACTCATTCAGAAGAGGAATACCCACCATCAGGCTGAGGGACTCATTCAGAAGAGGAACACTAACTATCAAGCTGAGGAACTCATTCAGAAGTGGAACACTATCAGGCTGAGGATCTCAATTAGAAGAGGAACACATACTATCAGGCTGAGGAACTCATTCAGAAAAGGAACGCCAACTATCAGGTTGAGGAACTCATTCAGAAGAGGAACGCCAGGCTAAGGAACTCATTCAGAAGAGTAATACCTGCCATCAGGCTGAGGAACTCATTCAGAAGAGGAACACTCACTATCAGGCTGAGTAACTCAATAAGAAGAGGAACACATATTTTCAGGCTGAAGAACTCATTCAGAAGAGGAACACCAACTATCAGGTTGAGGAAATCATTCAGAAGAGAAATATCTGCTAAGCAGGCTGAGGAGATCATTCAGAAGAGGAACGCCAGGCGAAGGAACTCATTCAGAAGAGGAATACCTACCATCAGGCTGGGGAACTCATTCAGAAGAGGAACACGCACTATCAGGCTGAGTAACTCAATAAGAAGAGGAACACATATTTTCAGGCTGAAGAACTCATTCAGAAGAGGAACACCAACTATCAGGTTGAGGAAATCATTCAAAAAAGAAATATCTGCTAAGCAGGCTGAGGAGCTCATTCAGAAGAGCAACACCCACTATCAGGCTGAGGAACTCATTCAGAAGAGGAACGCCCACTACCAGGTTGAGTAACTCATTCAGAAGAGGAACACCCACTACCAGGTTGAGGAACTCATTCAGAAGAGGAATACTCACAAGCAGGCTGAGGCACTCATTCATAAGAAGAACACCCAGTATCAGGTTAAGGAACTTGTTCAGAAAAGGAACACCCACTATCAGACTGAGGAATTCAGAAGAGGATTACCCAGTATTAGGTTGAGAAACTCATTCAGAAAAGAAACACGCACTATGGGGTTGAGGAATACATTCAGAAGAGGAACACCCACTATCAGGCTAAGGAACCCATTCAAACAAGAAGCATCTTCTAGCAGTCTGAGAAACTCATTTAAAAGAGAAGCACCTTCTATCAGGCTGAAGAACTCATTCAAAAAAGGAACACTAGCTCTCAAGTTGTAGGATAGGAAGCAAACAAGATTGAAGAAGACCAGAAGCTCTTAGAGAAGGACCCCTTTCATACTCCAGAGGAACATCCAACACTTGACCTACTAAGGGGGAGCACCTATGAGTAAAACACTCAAAAGAGGGTCAGATAAGGAGCAGGAACACTGAAGTGGAAGAGCCATAAACCACATATGATATATAAACCCGATATGCAAAAACATATTTGTTCCGCTAGAAGTGGAGTGGCATTTGAACAATAACGTTGATTCTTGGCCAAAAAAACATTTCTCAGTTGGCAAAACAGGATTCAGTGAGACTAATAATTACATGTAATCACAGGCTCTCATGGTAAATGGATAAGTTGATAGAACATTCAGAACAGAAATAAAAGATTGTTTAAGCTCTTTACGGGAGAAAATGGAAAATATGACAAGGGGCTCCCGAATCATCGATATTAGGAACCAGCCAACCGTACAAACGCAATGATTGTTTACAAAATAGAACATTTTTTTTACCATGGGAAATAAAGGCCGTGATATGTAACCGGTGAAATTAGGTGTCCAGAGCAATTTGTCAGCTATTACCATGACTTGTGCCTGACTCACTAGTAATGACTTCTGCTACAAATTACCAGGAAAAGAAAATAGAACATGGAGAGATGTCCAATATCATATAGCGAGGGATCATGTCCAGCACACAAGGAGAATCCAATGCCTAATATCCAATGTCACCTTAATAAACAAACCCTGGATCTGAAGTGGCTTGTGAGGCTCATCCATTGATTTACTGCACAGAGGAGCAATGTAAACAATGGGTTTCCACTGGGACAGAATGTTCTGTTATACAGATAGCTAGAATCTCAGCTGCCATAAAGCAGGACAGGACTGCTGCTTACAATGGGGATCAGATAGGATCTGTGCAGCCACTGGGACAGAATGTTCTGTTATACAGATAACTAGAATCTCAGCTGCCATAAAGCAGGACAGGACTGCTGCTTACAATGGGGATCAGATAGGATCTGTGCAGCCACTGGGACAGAATGTTCTGTTATACAGATAGCTAGAATCTCAGCTGCCATAAAGCAGGACAGGACTGCTGCTTACAATGGGGATCAGATAGGATCTGTGCAGCCACTGGGACAGAATGTTCTGTTATACAGATAGCTAGAATCTCAGCCATAAAATCGCTGATGTTGTTAGACTACAGCTCCCTGCTTGAACCACTCATATAAAAGGGGGAGTATACTGGGTAATATATGATAAAACAAATGTGTTCGCATACCCTTTAATTAAACCTAGCAGCACAGCTAGCAAAGTAGTTCACTTTCTGGCAAAGCCTGATGTATTATTGAGTAAGTTTGGCAAGAGCTGGGGGACATATATTATTCCATTTTGTATAAATAAATAAATAAATAAATAAGGGACACACTGAGTTACCGGGAGTCAGAACAGAAGAGACAGAGCGGCCAAGCTCTAATCAGTTAAAGGAATTACGTCATTGACCTTTTTTAGCTCTAACTTGTGATTATGTTCAGGAAACTTAACTTAAAACATTCCCATGTGATAATTACAGGCAAATGAATTTGCTTGGATGCTGTATCATCTATCCCCCTAATGAATTTGGTTGACATTCTCTGTACCTTCCTTCTATACAAGTCACATCAGTGAGGGGTTGTAACACAGTAACACAAAGTCCCTTGATATCTATAGCTATAACTAATAGCCTATAGCCTATGATTAGGGACTAGTTGAGTCCAAAACTCGTCAGGCAATGATGCGTCAACATGTTTTTATGTAATATTTTCTAATAGCAAAATAATAAAGGAGAAATATTTTTTATCGGAGGTGCGCTCTACATCCTTTTGATCCACCTATAGCTATAAGTCTAGAAAGTAGGCAGGATCCAGACTGGTGATACAAAGGGATTGGGCAGTTATTGAATGTCTGTTACCGGTTTATTTATTCCTACTCCCTAATAAGCAAATAACAATTAAAGGAGAACTAAATCTCAACAATTTTAGGCTATAAATGCGACACCTTCTGTTCTGGGATTCTGTATCGCCCCTGGGATTCGGCGCAGCGCAGACCTGTGCTTTCCCAGAAAGCAATCAAGGGGTTAAAAGCAAAACAAGTATTTGGACAACAAGTTCTTTATGCAGAAACTCTGACATCTCGTGTTTTCCATTAGCGCCAACGCCATTATCATCTCGCCCCCCCAAAAATAACGGCATTGGCAAGAACAAGACCCAAGGCAAACACGAGGTGCCGAGACGCCCGCAATGTGATTGTTTTCTCTTGTTTGGAGGGTTCTGTTTACATAACAAGTTTTTTTCTCCCCCTGCCCTTTAAGTCACAGATTCGTGTATTTCGCTTACTTAAAGGGAAACTCTGACTTGGATTTGATCAGATGTGTAGAAATTCATATTTTTTACGAGTAAAGAAAAATAAAAGAGTAAAGAGTATTTTTTTCTGCTGCAAGCAACTGACTCATGCTGCAAGTCCCACACCAACAGGAGGCTACGTTGGCCACTCCAAGGGATGTTGTGGGTGGATCAAAATTGTTAAAATTGTGCTTCAGTTACATGCCCTTCCCCCGACCCCTGTAAGCTGCCATCAGAGTGTTCTTGTCCCACCCACTGCTTGAGTTACAGACTCCATGCTCCTCCCCCTCGCCCTGTTAACTTCCATCAGAGTTTTCTAGCCCCACCCACTGTTTCAGCCACAGACTCCCTGCTCCTCTTCCTGTAAGATGCCATAAAAGTGTTGTAGTGCCATCCACTGCTTGAGTTACAGACTTCCAAGCCCTCCCCCTGTAATCCTTCATCAGAGTGTTCTAGTCCCACCCACTGCTTGAGTCACAGACTTCCTGCTCTTCTCCCTGTAAACTGCAATCAGAGTGTTCTAGTCCCACCCACTGCTGGAGCCACAGACTCCCTGCTCCTCCCCCTGTTAGCTGCCATCAAAGTGTTCTAGTCCCACCCACTGCTTGAGTCACAGACTCCCTACTCCCCCCCCTGTAAACTGCCATCAAAGTGTTCTGGTTTGACCCGCTGCTTGAGTTACAAACTCCCTGCCCCTTCTCCTGTAATCCTTAATTGGAGTGTTCTAGTCCCACCCACTGCTTGACTCACAGACTTCCTGCTCTTCCCCCTGTTAGCTGCCATCAAAGTGTTCTAGTCCCACCCACTGCTTGAGTCACAGACTCCCTACTCCTCTCCCTGTAAACTGCCATCAAAGTGTTCTGGTTTGACCCGCTGCTTGAGTTACAAACTCCCTGCCCCTTCTCCTGTAATCCTTAATTGGAGTGTTCTAGCCCCACCCACTGCTTGAGTCCCAGACTCCATTGCCCTCCTCTGTAAGCTCCAATCAGAGTGTTCTAGCCCCAACCACTGCTCCCAAGACAGGATAGTCAAGGACAAATGACTGCATGAAGTGAATGCCCTTAGATGATAAAAATTAAAGGGAAAACACAGATAAATGGGGGTTTGATCTATAGAATCCATGCCTACTCTGCTTCCCATTATATCTATAGCTGCTTGGATGTCAGATCTTTTTGGACAGAACGGTTATTTTGCAGCCATGGGCAGAGCCGATTCAAGGGACGGCAGAATGTAGCCTTGTGCATGCGGCGGTTACTTCCCAGCCAATGAGTGACGCCTTTAGTTTGATTTATAGCGCCGTCGAAGGGCAAGGCCTTACTCTGAGTTTTAGAAATATTTTTGTTGTATGGAATGGGGGACACTAGGGTATTCGGAACAGAAAATGGATAATGCGATTGGTTTCCTGTGATTTATCATTGCATCTACGTTATGAATAAACATGCCAATGCGCCCGTCTTTCCCCAAATATATTAATTCTGATTGATTCATAGCCGCGCCAGGAGCCTTTATAACAACAACTGATCCTATTGAAATAACCCTGGGCTGGTGTATGGGGGGGGGGGCAATCCACAGTGGCTTTTCCCTCTCACGGATGGTAAATTAGAGTCTGCTAGAGAGAGACAGACAGGGCTGCGCGGAGCATTTATAAACAAGCTGCGATGCATTAATCACCCGGTTGCCAATGGGATCGCTAATATTTAGAAATCTCGGCTCTTCCATATGGAAGATTTTTCATAACTTGACACGTGCATTACCAGGGGTGTCTGGGAGCCACGGAGGTGTTTCTCTAAATCAAAACGTGAACTTCCAGGGAAATTCAGCCTGTCTATAAGTCATGCTCAGGCTCCATTTCAGTAATGTATGACATCCTCATTTACTGAGAATGGGCAAGGTTCAAAGTGCAAAAAGTACCCTTGATCCCCTTCTTAAAACCTCCCAGATACAACTTGCACTTTATGCGACATGTCTAAATTCCTACTTGCAATTCCTTCATGGGTGCTTCAGTCCCTTAGAGCTTCTGCGCTTGATCAGCATCTACAGTAAGTGATCCCTATACTGTAGGTCTGGAGGAGGTACTCATTTGAAAGTACCCTGACTCGCAGAAAGTGAGCCTGGACAGCTTATTCGATTATTAGATAATACTGATATGAATAAGGTAAACCTTTGGGCTCAGAAGAGTTGTGATTGGCACAGCACTTTCTTAGAAGGACATGGGTGGGAGGCAGGCTACCACCCCATCCATGACATCAGAGCCCCCCAGTCCACCAGAATTGGTTGGTCCTCCTCCTAGCTGTCAGGTGATGGGCCTGTTGGGTGCAAGTATATATGTGATGATGGAATGGCAGGTAAGGTTGGGTTGGTTTGGAAGAGAATGGTTTAGGGTCAGACAACTGTTTGTCAACCCATGCATCACTCAACAGAGCTAACAAGTTCTCTATGATGAGTCAAGTTCTTGTAGTTCATTAGTACCTAAAGTTGAACATACAAGAGCTGGGTCAACCTGTGCTGATCTCTTTGGCCAACAATCAATAACAGCAGCTGCCTATGGAAATGGGATTTTCAAACCAGCCGGATAAATATCATTAGATTTCATCATGCATTGGCCAATAAGCCCATGATTCAAGTACATTGGGAGGGAGAATCTGATTAAATACCTTCCCTTACTCCTACAAATGCACAGATACCGTCTCTTGACATAAATCTACAGCAGGGAGCTTCCCTTTTTATATTGATGACCATCTGACCTACAGTCCTTATTACTGAGCTCCTAATATGACTTTCTACTTACACTAAAATTACCTACATCAACCCCCGACTAATATCTCAATTCCAGCAACAAAAAACACATCTCGTTTGCTGAGTCGGACCTCACTCCAAGGTTCTGCGCGTTTCCTCCAGTAAAAAAAAAGGAATTAATTGGAAGGTTGTACAGTTTATCTGCTGAACCAGTTACAATCCCGGGCAGAGAGAAAGGTGGAAATTGAATATAAAACTGTGTCAAAAGCAAATTAAGGGTCTAAAATGCTTTACTCTGCCCTTAAAGAAATAAATAAAGGCACCAATTAGGGAGAATATTTCTTGCTCATTAAAATTCTGTTTGAATTCCAATTACCCAAAGACACTCACAAAACGTTCCTTCCCCCCCTTTGCATGGATACGTGAGGATACTCATCTGCAATTCACTCCCTGTGATTTCCTATATTCATTATTATGGCAACAAGATCCTTTCGGGAGATATGCTAATAAATACGCGATAATTAAGTCTTGCTACAGAAGATTAAGAGGCTTTCACAGCCTCCATTCCAGCAATTTATAAAATTGGATCATTTTGTATTCCTACCAACGGCTTAAACCAACCCCACTCCAACAGGGCACGGTTTTTATGGATACGTTCAAAGCGGTGCGGTGGGACCAGTCCGGATGATCCCTATAAATGCAAGAAATTTAGCCTGTCCCATTTGGTTGGATCTTAAGGCTTGGGTTGCACCATCAATTCAATCTGTCTGTTTCTGATGGATTCTACTGTTTGGGTTTTCACAATCAATTTAGCTGCACTGTAAAAGTTGGTTTACCCCAGTCAGATTTATCAAAAAATAAAAAATACTACGAAATTAGACCATCGGATTGAAATACTTCGAATTCGAATATCGAATTCAAACTTTTTTCATCGAATTTGGGTACTCTGCGGTCGAAGTAAAATTGTTCGATCGAACGATTAAATCCTTTGAATCGAACGATTCAAACTATTTTATTGTACGATTTTACTTCGACTTCAAAAAACGTAGAAAATTCTGTAGAAGGTCCCCATAGTCTAACATAGCACTTCGGCAGGTTTAATTTGGCGAAGTATTGAAGTCGACGTTCTTTTAAAGAGACAGTACTTTGATTATCGAATGGTCGAATATTCAAACGATTTTACTTCGAATCGAATTTGAAGTCGTAGTATCCTATTCGATGGTCGAAGTATCCAAAAATTAATTCGAATTTCGAATTTTTTTACTTAGAAAATTCCCTGGAATTCAATTCAACCCTTAATAAATCTGCCCCTTTATGTGTTAATCCAAGGGTTTGTGCTTGTTCCATAGAATCAGAAGGCAGAGCCTAATTCTGACATCCAACAAAACCAGTTAAGATTACTTGGGTAATGTCAACAAGGATATGAGCAACATCAAATCAAACACAGTCTTCTTCTCTCCCTCATAGCTCCTTGTGTCTCAGGCTTTTAGATAAGGAGGATTGCATTCTTCAGGGCTATATAATCTGATTAAATCCTTTCTTCTCCCACAGCTAGTTTGAAGAACCAAAGAGGCAGAATTAAAGGGACACTATAATCAAAAAATATTTTTTGCCGAATGAAAGGAAATCTAATTCTGAGCAACTTTCTAATAGACTTTAATTAAAAATTTTAATTGGTTTCAAAGGTATTTGTACATTTTGTAAATGCTATTGAAAGCCATATCTGTCTCTCCATGTCTTTCTCTCGAAACAAAGTAGCATTCAGTAAGTCACACAGTCGACTTGCAACATTGTTTCAAGATCAGAGTGGAGAGAATGTAAACACCCAGGCAGACACTACTCTTTAAACAATGTTGCACCATTTTTCCACCTAGAGGGGGGAAAATGGAGAGACAGACACTGCTTTCATTAGCAATTCCATTTGCAAATATCTTTAAAACCATTGATACTATCTAATTAAAGAATATTGGAAAGTGGCTCAGAATTACATTTTCTTTCATGGTGCCAAAGAAAAGGTTTTGGGTGGAGTTGCCCTTTAAGTTTAAAACTGTTCTCCAGTTCAGGGCGTTACCCAAGCAATTTTCTCCATCAGATTGGATGGCTTGGTTTACAAGAGCAATGCTGTTGTTAGAATTGATTGAATGTCTAAATTGAATGTCTCGTGCTCCTTCCCTGTGTACTCACGCCTGTAAACAAGGCAACAGCCCGATGAACTGCCAGCCGTCAAACTCGACATTTAACCAAAACGAATGTTGAAAATCGCTCATGTGAACGCAGCCGACAACGCAAATCTGAACAACGTCAAATCAGATGTCAACTATGGTTCAACAGCAGCTCAACAGACACCAGTTGGACATGAACCAATGCCAAAACTCCCATTTACTGCACAATGTAATTAACATCCCCAAATATCTGCTCCCCACTCCCAACAGTTACAGCAAACACAATCCCATCCGGTCAGAACTTCCATTAGATGGACCATATAATTCCGAGGATGTGCTGAATTAGCACACGGCTACTCAGACACCAAGACATCTGTAACCCCCTGCCTCCACACAAGGACGATACAGGGACTGCAAGATTAATGATTTCATTTGAATTCATCTGAAGAACAAACGACCTGCAGTAACGAATTCTCCTTTGACTTTCAACAATGTATATTAATATTTAAGTGGATCGGATAAGTTATCTGGCAACTTGTTTGCAGAGAAGAGCAAAACTAGGGATGTCATCGCAAGCCTCCATTATTTCTATAAACAAGGGCTGACCTGTTGACCTTCAGCTGTTGTTGAACTACTAAAGCTACCTGCACCGCTGGTACATGCTGGGAACATGTCCATGGTCTTGGGTAGTTGGGGGGCACAACATGGCATAACTGGGCAAGACCGGTGTGCCTCAAACATAATTAGTGGGTTACCATTTTGTCTTGCCGTTGTCTTAATTTTTACATTTTGCTCTACTGTCTCCATGTTGCCATACTGTTCATATGGTCATAATGTCACCAACATGACCTTCTAACGTCATCTTTCCCTACTGTCTCCATCCTGTGCTATTATTCCTGTCTTATATTTAATTCACCAACTTTCCCTAATGTCTTCATCTTCTCTTACTGTCTTTGGCATATTTATAGAGGAAGCAGGATTCATGGCCATGGGGAGGGGTAGCTAGTTACTCCACTGCCAGTGGAAAACAATAACTCCAGCAGCACTCCGATGTGTGAATCAAAGATTATTTATTCATGCCATTAGCAGAGCGACGTTTCGGGCTATTCCAGCCCTCCACTGCCTTTATGTCTTTATCTTGCCCTACAGTCTCCATCTTTCCTTACAGGCTCCATCTTGTACTACTGTCTCCATCTTGCTCAACAGGCTCCATTTTGAACTACTGTCTCCATATTGGCCTACAGTCTCCATCTTGCTCTACTGTCTCCATCTTGTCCTACTGTCTTCATCTTTCTTTACCTTCTCCTCTACAGGCTTCATCTTGCCCTACTGTCTCCATATTGGCCTACAGTCTCCATCTTGCTCTACTGTCTCCATCTTGTCCTACTGTCTTCATCTTTCTTTACCTTCTCCTCTACAGGCTTCATCTTGCCCTACTGTCTCCATATTGGCCTACAGTCTCCATCTTGCTCTACTGTCTCTATCTTGTCCTACTCTCTTCATGTTTCCTTACCTTCTCCATCTTGCTGTACAGGTTCCATCTTGCTCTACTGCCTCCATCTTGGCCTACAGTCTTCAACTTTCCTTATCTTCTCCATCTTGCCCTACAGTTTCCATCCTGCCTCCCCTACTGTCTTCATCTTTCCTTACCTTCATCATCTTGCATTACTGTCTCCATCTTGCCCTACTGTCTCCATCTTAATAGTTTTGCCATATTTCTATACTTTAATATTACCATCTTGCCTACTATTTCTGCTGTCTTTTTATATACCTACCTCCACTTCTGTTCTAAAGGTATTTGCCCCTACTTTCAACCCCTAAATAATGTTTTATATAATATTATGGATATTATATTTATTTGCTCCCTATAATATTTCTATGCAAACAAGTCAGACTATATAGGCCATACCCTCAATCCACCCAGCCACACCCATATAAACTTTATAAAACTCTACCCACTTTCCTATAAGCTCAGCCCCTTTGTGGAGGAACACTGTACCCAACCATGTCTTGTAATGTAATGTTTTTAGGGGCAGCACAGGGAAAGGACATTTCATGGATACAGAAAAAAAGACCCTATTACAAGATTACAGAGCAATGAAATAACAAATGGATTCCTTTATAATGTAAAGTTTGGTCTTGATGGTCCATTAAGAGAAAGTGAATAACAGGTTCAATGTTTGCCCCTCACCCACCCACCAGTTTGTTAACCCAGAACTGGACCAAGTAACTTTGGCACCAAAGGAAAAGGTGGAAACGTGTGCCCCCCTGTCACAGTTCTATAACACATTTCCCCTGTTGGCTTTCCACCCTCTTCTCACAATGGTTTTGCCCAAGGTACAATTAGTAAAAAACATTACTTATCTTTGAAAGCAAACAGCTGATTGGTTAAGCCAAGGTTGCTCCCTGCTTGGGACTGAATAGGCCAGGGAGCCCAGCAGGAACAACGAGGTTCTGTTATTGGGCCAAATTCAATTTGTTTATTAATAACCTTCCAACTGGTGATAGAATTGCAATTTCTGCAGATGCCACTGAATTATGTGCGTTAATTAAATCAGATCAGGACACCTGCTCTCTTCCGGAGATGCCTTGGGAGTCGGCTACAGCAGTGCAGATCAGATTTACACTGATAAACAGAAGGATTTGCGTTTAGGCAACAGAAATGGACATTAAAGGGAAAGGAGATTTCACCATCAGCATAGGAAGGGTTTGTTTTACTGAAGAGGTTTAGAGCTTCCTGTGAATCCAAGCTGAGAGCCTTTATTTGCTTTGGGCCCGGTAGAAACTTGACATTGCGGCATCGAGCTGAGATCCTCGTGGGCTTTGCGGCGGTGCCTTTGCCTCTGTATCTCGGCTCTTTGATGGAAAAGTCGCCACACGGGACGCGTTTGTATTCCAAGGTCACGGAGATACCGAGTTTCCTACCCGTTGTCTTTGTGCCACTTTCATCCGGGAGACAAAAGGAAGGGAAAGTTCCCCTTTCAGATATCATTGGCATCAACAGGGACTCGCTCATAGATTATCAATGATAAATAGTAGCGCCGGAAAAACAAACACACGCACCCAGCAGGTTACTTGCAGCAGAGGGTGAATGGAAACTCCCAGCACCCTGCAGATGGGAGAATAATGCAAATGACACATCCTATATAGGACACATCATCTGAACTACAACTCCCTGCATCCCAGGCACAAGGGTGACTTTTATATATAAATAGGAATATATGGTAGTTGATCTCTGTTCCAAGGAAGATAAAACAACTAAATTATCATTATTCTTCAGCTATGAAGGGACCCTACTGATCTAGATCTCACGGCCAAAGTATTAGCTTTTTGTACCTTTAACTGACCCCTATTGAATTGGAAAGGAACAAGAGTCATTTGTTTTCCCAGGGGCTGACTTGCCCATTAAACATCTATCAGGTTGCTAACCTGGCTCACCTTAGCAACCAGCAATTGTTTAAAAGTCAATGTTGTAATTAGAAGCATAAGCCATAAAAAGCAAACGTAGTCGGGGGTTGAGGTTGGCAGGGTCCCTGTCCCTAGAAACTGAATTCCCTTCCCAACGAATATGAAGGAGGCTGCAGGGGTCAGAATTACAGGGACTGCAGCCAATACTCAGGCTCCTTGCACCAGCCAGCAGCCTAATGAATTGATGTGCAGGCAGCGTCCTTCAGTAGTCGCAATTCGCTGATGTGCCAAGTGAGGTTCTACTCTTGGTGGGATTATTGCAGCTTTCAGCAGAGTTTGGTTTCAGCTTTGTGCCTGTCTGGGCTGCACATTGTTCCACTGCTTTACTGTATATGAATAGACCCGGGCAGCAAAGCAACATGGCAGCTTCCACTCCTACACATGCAAATCCCTTTAAAGAAGAAAACGGCAGCTAAACAGCCGCTGGTTCTGCAGCCAATAAGGATTTGTTAGTGGAATATAATTATTAGGGATTGGCTATTACTCCTCCTGCAATTCTACTCTCTCATTAAATCAGAATTAACCCCTCAATTGCAGATGAGTGCTAAAACTCTATCTGGTGGGACAGGGGTTAAAAGAAGGTCCCCCCATGAGTTCTACGTGTTGTCAGGGACCCCTGCCCATGTGACCAACAGGTTAGGGTTGAGGGCCTTGAAAATTTAGTAATTCCTGATTGTGGCCCTGCCTTGGTCTAGTTGCAATGGTACAGCCTAATTAAATTCCCGGAAAAAATCTGCAGTTTCAGGTGTTTGTTACAGTTCATCTCCTTGTGTAACACGTGAGCTGACTCTCCAGCGAAACGCCAGTTAACACCGCCCCCGTCACAAGCCGAGCCGCCTCCTAACCCGGGATCAGCGAGTGAATCAGACACAAGAGCAGCGGGAAGGTCAGTGGTCGGGACGTTGGGGCTGAAACCACTTAAACCTTTATCTCTCCCCGGCGCTGCCGCTAATTAAAGGTCAAGTGCAGAACAGACACAATAGAGACGGATCATTTCCAATCGGCCAGAGATATTTCCTTCACCCGGTGATTCTAAAGAAATGAGACTGGAAGCAAAGGGAATAAAGTGATGTGTGCACCGGGGATAACAGGGGGTTCATCACTTCATCGGGGATCCCCTATAATAAGAAGTGGTGTTCATCCCCTAAACCAATAAATGAGCAATGCTTTACTCTTGGGCTACATGGGGCCAACACAATTTTAAACACAACCCATAGTCTCTCATTATTGTTCCTTCTCTACTTCAACCCAATCATTGCCAGCTCTGACGCAGGGTCCTAAACCCTTTTTTGGGGGATATTTATCATAGTGTAAAATTAGAGCTCACCACAGACAGATCCCATAAAACAATTGCAGTATAGGTATTCCCCTGTACTAAGCACAATTCAGCAGGAACAGTCCCTAAGTTTGCTCATAGTCTGTACAGAGAGATCCCATAAAACTATGGCAGCATAGGTATTCCCTGTACTAAGCACAATTCAGCAGGAACAGCCCCTAAGTTTGCTCATAGTCTGTACAGAGAGATCCCATAAAACTATGGTACATAGGTATTCCCTGTACTAAGCACAATTCAGCAGGAACAGCCCCCTAAGTTTGCTCATAGTCTGTACAGAGAGATCCCATAAAACTATGGCAGTATAGGTATTCCCCTGTACTAAGCACAATTCAGCAGGAACAGTCCCCTAAGTTTGCTCATAGTCTGTACAGAGAGATCCCATAAAACTATGGTACATAGGTATTCCCTGTACTAAGCACAATTCAGCAGGAACAGTCCCTAAGTTTGCTCATAGTCTGTACAGAGATCCCATAAAACTATGGCAGCATAGGTATTCCCTGTACTAAGCACAATTCAGCAGGAACAGTCCCCTAAGTTTGCTCATAGTCTGTACAGAGAGATCCCATAAAACTATGGTACATAGGTATTCCCTGTACTAAGCACAATTCAGCAGGAACAGCCCCCTAAGTTTGCTCATAGTCTGTACAGAGAGATCCCATAAAACTATGGCAGTATAGGTATTCCCTGTACTAAGCACAATTCAGCAGGAACAGTCCCTAAGTTTGCTCATAGTCTGTACAGAGAGATCCCATAAAACTATGGCAGCATAGGTATTCCCTGTACTAAGCACAATTCAGCAGGAACAGTCCCTAAGTTTGCTCATAGTCTGTACAGAGAGATCCCATAAAACTATGGCAGCATAGGTATTCCCTGTACTAGTTATGAAGACATTTTGCTGTTACCTGTGCAGGAGAAATCATCGACTCGGATGAATCCCGACACACAATCACAACGATAAGATCCCGGCAAGTTGATGCAGACTGTATTGGAGTGACAGTAATGCATCTTGGCTGCACATTCGTCAATATCTGCAAAACAGAATTAATAAAAAAAAAAAAAGCTTTAATAAACTTTCTGCTGCAGAAATAAGGAAGATATAACATAGCAAGGTGTTAAAGTTCAGAGCAGTCACTCTAACGCTGTATAGAAATGAATTGAAAACACCCACACCCATAATTTTCATTCATTATGAGGTTAATGTATTAGAAGGTGATGAGATTGCAGCAGCTCTACAAATCCAATCCACCAGTATCCTTTACTGAGCAATAGCAGGTGATTGGTTGCTATAGGTTACTAGACCCGCTGCAAAGTTCCCATATTTTATTGTATTAATACATTTTCATTATTATTTACACAAAGGCACCTGAGTGTAAGGGCCCTAACTTCTTGCTAGGGGCCCATTGACCATAGCAACCATTCTTTATTCCAATATCTATGTTAAACTATAAACTCGAATCTTATATAAACTTCCCCGCTGCACAATTACACGCAGACTAATGAAAAAGACAAAAACAGCCTAAATAATTAAAGGGTAAATAATAATTACAATAATTAAATAATAAAAAAAAAATCATAAAATCAAATTATTGTCATCCCCTTTAAGAAAGGAACAGGCAGATGTAACTCGCCAAAGTCACAATTAAATACACTGCTGGGATGCACTATCACTCCCATGTTAATGAAACTGTTCGCAGCCGAAACAATTTGGCACAAGGAGACAAGGGCGGAATACAGAATAGACCCTGAGAAACCCACCCAGTAATCCTGCAGCCTGTCATCTCACATCACATATCAATATATTCAATATCTAATTCAGCCATAAAGCAGGACAGGACTGCTGCTTACAATGGGGATCAGATAGGATCTGTGCAGCCACTGGGACAGAATGTTCTGTTATACAGATAGCTAGAATCTCAGCTGCCATAAAGCAGGACAGGACTGCTGCTTACAATGGGGATCAGATAGGATCTGTGCAGCCACTGGGACAGAATGTTCTGTTATACAGATAGCTAGAATCTCAGCTGCCATAAAGCAGGACAGGACTGCTGCTTACAATGGGGATCAGATAGGATCTGTGCAGCCACTGGGACAGAATGTTCTGTTATACAGATAGCTAGAATCTCAGCTGCCATAAAGCAGGACAGGACTGCTGCTTACAATGGGGATCAGATAGGATCTGTGCAGCCACTGGGACAGAATGTTCTGTTATACAGATAGCTAGAATCTCAGCTGCCATAAAGCAGGACAGGACTGCTGCTTACAATGGGGATCAGATAGGATCTGTGCAGCCACTGGGACAGAATGTTCTGTTATACAGATAGCTAGAATCTCAGCTGCCATAAAGCAGGACAGGACTGCTGCTTACAATGGGGATCAGATAGGATCTGTGCAGCCACTGGGACAGAATGTTCTGTTATACAGATAGCTAGAATCTCAGCTGCCATAAAGGAAGGGCGTCAGCACCAGTCAGCAATTCAGCCAATAGATACTCTTAATTCTAGTCGCTGGGTGATTATATGTGATTTATCTAATGGGTCAGGACAGAAGCAAACGATTTCGTTTTTAAAACTGATGTCAGTATCCAGCACAATTACATTAACATACTTGGCTCTGCCCCAGTATTACCCCCCCCCGACGCCTCCCGGACGCCGTACATATATCTCTCTTTTTTATATTTTTAATCTCCGATACTGGTGTGTGAAGTCTGTGTCCTATCTGCGTCCTGTAATATTGACTCGCTTATTCTTTCAAAGCCACACTGATGTTATCACACCATGATAAATGGCTGCCAGCGCCTCTATAATTGATCCAGAATCCCCGTACCCTCCGCAACCTTTCGCCGTGGCATTTTGAAGGACTCGCTGCGTTGCTGAAAAATGAAATGCAGATGAAAACATTGCGATTTTTTTCTTCTCTTTTGGTTCTTTGCCTTTGTGGCGCGGAGATATTGGCCGGGGAGCGGAGCCCATCAATCCTAAAAAATGTTTCCAATTTGTAACTAAGTTCCCAATAAATGGAGATGATGACAAGCGCATTCTGCAAGTTCAGCGACGGGCTAAATCTATCAGTTTCCAGGCAATTAGCGCTCTATAAAATTGTCTGGAGATGATATTTAAGCAAAAGAATAGGGCGCCCGGTGGACTTGTACCGAGATACAGCAGTGCCGGGTATGACCTAGCAACCTTGACTCTGATGTAGAGTGACAGACACAGAGCAAACAAGGGAGAGATTTGGGGTGAGTGCTTATTTGTACCCTGGGTACCCCTGGAACTATAGCAGGGTGACACCCCAATGTTTCTATATATCTGTAACCTTGTTATGAGCTAAGGGGGCCCAGTCTGAAGGTCAGTTAGGGGGAGATTTGGGGTGAGTGTTTATTTGTACCCTGGGTACCCCTGGAACTATAGCAGGGTGACACCCCAATGTTTCTATATATCTGTAACCTTGTTATGAGCTAAGGGGGCCCAGTCTGAAGGTCAGTTAGGGGGAGATTTGGGGTGAGTGCTTATTTGTACCCTGGGTACCCCTGGAACTATAGCAGGGTGACGCCCAATGTTTCTATATATCTGTAACCTTGTTATGAGCTAAGGGGGTTCAGTCTGAAGGTCAGTTAGGAGGAGATTTGGGGTGAGTGTTTATTTGTACCCTGGGTACCCCTGGAACTATAGCAGGGTGACACCCCAATGTTTCTTTATATCTGTAGCCTTGTTATGAGCTAAGGGGGGCCAGTCTGAAGGTCAGTTAGGGGGAGATTTGGGGTGAGTGCTTATTTGTACCCTGGGTACCCCTGGAACTATAGCAGGGTAACACCCCAATGTTTCTATATATCTGTAACCTTGTTATGAGCTAAGGGGGTTCAGTCTGAAGGTCAGTTAGGGGGAGATTTGGGGTGAGTGATTATTTGTACCCTGGGTACCCCTGGAACTATAGCAGGGTGATACCCCAATGTTTCTATATATCTGTAACCTTGTTATGAGCTAAGGGGGCCCAGTCTGAAGGTCAGTTAGGGGGAGATTTGGGGTGAGTGTTTATTTGTACCCTGGGTACCTCTGGAACTATAGCAGGGTGACGCCCAATGTTTCTATATATCTGTAACCTTGTTATGAGCTAAGGGGGCCCAGTCTGAAGGTCAGTTAGGGGGAGATTTGGGGTGAGTGTTTATTTGTACCCTGGGTACCCCTGGAACTATAGCAGGGTGACACCCCAATGTTTCTATATATCTGTAACCATGTTATGAGCTAAGGGGGTTCAGTCTGAAGGTCAGTTAGGGGGAGATTTGGGGTGAGTGTTTATTTGTACCCTGGGTACCCCTGGAACTATAGCAGGGTGACACCCCAATGTTTCTTTATATCTGTAACCTTGTTATGAGCTAAGGGGGCCCAGTCTGAAGGTCAGTTAGGGGGTGCTTATTTGTGCCCTGGGTACCCCTGGAACTATAGCAGGGTGACACCCCAATGTTTCTATATATCTGTAACCTTGTTATGAGCTAAGGGGGTCCAGTCTGAAGGTCAGTTAGGGGGAGATTTGGGGTGAGTGTTTATTTGTACCCTGGGTACCCCTGGAACTATAGCAGTGTGACTGTAACCCCAATGTTTCTATATATCTGTAACCTTGTTATGAGCTAAGGGGGGCCAGTCTGAAGGTCAGTTAGGGGGAGATTTGGGGTGAGTGCTTATTTGTACCCTGGGTACCCCTGGAACTATAGCAGGGTGACTGTTACACCAATGTTTCTATATATCTGTAACCTTGTTATGGGCTGTTAGATTTGGGGGTGAATGCTTATTTGTGCTCCATGGAGAAGCAGCATTTATAAAGTAACATTAGGCATCTATAGGACCCCTACAAATCACCCACTACTCAGGGACATTGAGCTTTATCTAAGAAAGTACATGTGTGATTTTAGCAAAAACACTGCCCATTTGACCATCACTGGGAATCTTTTGAAGAACTGTATTAATGACAAAATCCACTGAAAAGGTCTATTGTAAGGTAATAAAAATGAAGCTTTTCGGAAGTCTACCAAGTCCATGCCAGAAGTCTACTGGTGGCTGGACCTTCCAATGTGATTCTGATCAGAAGACTTTTTGAAGGCTTTCAAAAGCCCTATATAAAATCTATCAAGGACAAGGAAATTCATGATTGGAGCTACTGATGAACAGAAGTTTTTCCTGAAAGCCTTTTGGTTCCTGAAAGACCATGAGAACATTTACAGGTCACTTGACGTTCCTTGAGAAACTACAGGAAGTTCTTCACCCACCAATGGAACTTTGATTTGAGGACTTTACTTGAGTCTTTAAAAGCCAATGTTGATGATGAGGAAACTTACGACTGGAGCTACCGAGGACTACAAAAAAAACATACCATCAAGAAAGTCTGGATAGAAAGACAATGAAATCTCTGATGAAATGCATGAAGATGGGAGAAGGACACCCAAATCCTCAGACTAATAAAGCATGGGAAGATTATTAACTACAGAATTACTGCAGAGACCCAATTAAAGGACTATATTGCTCCCAATGCCGGAAGCTAAAGCAATTAAAAAGTACGAGGCGGCAAGAGAAAGGGCAGATAAAAAAACTTTTATTGTAGATTATTGCTATTTTGGCTAAAGTGACCACCCCAGGAGAAACCAGCGGCACCTGCAATTATCCACCATTGTAATTAACAAAAAATATCTGTATCATAATAATAGAAATCACTTTTAATTGGCTGCTGGAAAGTAAAAAGAAAATAGGAGAAATCATTAGTGATTTGGTATGTCGCAGACAATACAATTAGAAAAGAAATGGAAATTAGATATTGTATCGAGTACCTGAACATTATACACAGCACTCACCAGCCTGAAACTGCTTATATACAGAGAATGAAAAGCAGCAGGTTAGTCAGTACACTTACCTACATGTGCATACTGTACTGTCTAAGGGAATCAATATGGCACCTCCTCCTCCCATATGTATAAATACAAATATACAGAGAAGGAATGTTCTGGGCACACAATAAGCTATACCCTCATACTGTACTGTCTAAGGGAATCAATATGGCACCTCCTCCTCCCATATGTATAAATACAAATATACAGAGAAGGACTGTTCTGGGCACACAATAAGCTATTTAGGGGGTTAGGTAGGTGAGAAAGCCAAACCACACACTTTGGATAAAAATCACTGTCCAGCTTTATTGAAAAATTTAAAACAACTGACAGGCATCTTTTAGCAGTTGTACTCCTACCCTATGACATGTTGTATCACCTAGAGGGAGCCTGAACACTATTGGGATTGAAACACTATGGAAGAGTGGCCGTGTAATGGACCTGTGAGTTTTTTCCTTTCACACAATAAGCTATTCCCTCATACTGTACTGTCTAAGGGAATCAATATGGCACCTCCTCCTCCCATATGTATAAATACAAATATACAGAGAAGGAATGTTCTGGGCACACAATAAGCTATACCCTCATACTGTACTGTCTAAGGGAATCAATATGGCACCTCCTCCTCCCATATGTATAAATACAAATATACAGAGAAGGAATGTTCTGGGCACACAATAAGCTATTCCCTCATACTGTACTGTCTAAGGGAATCAATATGGCACCTCCTCCTCCCATATGTATAAATACAAATATACAGAGAAGGAATGTTCTGGGCACACAATAAGCTATACCCTCATACTGTACTGTCTAAGGGAATCAATATGGCACCTCCTCCTCCCATATGTATAAATACAAATATACAGAGAAGGAATGTTCTGGGCACACAATAAGCTATACCCTCATACTGTACAGTCTAAGGGAATCAATATGGCACCTCCTCCTCCCATATGTATAAATACAAATATACAGAGAAGGAATGTTCTGGGCACACAATAAGCTATACCCTCATACTGTACTGTCTAAGGGAATCAATATGGCACCTCCTCCTCCCATATGTATAAATACAAATATACAGAGAAGGAATGTTCTGGGCACACAATAAGCTATACCCTCATACTGTACTGTCTAAGGGAATCAATATGGCACCTCCTCCTCCCATATGTATAAATACAAATATACAAAGAAGGAATGTTCTGGGCACACAATAAGCTATACCCTCATACTGTACTGTCTAAGGGAATCAATATGGCACCTCCTCCTCCCATATGTATAAATACAAATATACAGAGAAGGAATGTTCTGGGCACACAATAAGCTATACCCTCATACTGTACTGTCTAAGGGAATCAATATGGCACCTCCTCCTCCCATATGTATAAATATAAATATACAGAGAAGGAATGTTCTGGGCACACAATAAGCTATACCCTCTCAATTATACCTAATTATGAAAAGGATATGTTTTACCTTAAGTCGGTATAGTCGTTATTTCCTAAAGACTAACATTGAGTTCGGAGCAGACTGATCCCTCCCAATCATCTCTCAGTCTAGAAAGTTCCGTGCCTCATTATTGATTTAGTTGCCGGTCTCTGCGGCTCATTCCTCTACACTAAAGGTGCTTCTGTGCAGGGAGGATGATAGATGGGGATACTGGTACTTGTGCAGGATAAGTACTTGAAAGCAGACAGGGAAGGATTTAAGAAATGTAAATGGTAATGTTCCAGCAGTAACTTGGCAAGAAAGGAAATGATAAATGGGCAATAAGGAAGCAGAACATTTCCCACTGTTTCCTCTCTGGGTTGTTATCTGGGTCAGTACCATAGACAAGGCATTTAGTGCAAATAACTTAGTGTTACAGTGTATCCTGAATGCACTAAATATAAGAGTTTACATTCATTGCAATAGACTGATGAGTCCAAATCACTGGCCTCCAAAAGGTGGAACCAGTTCCTTTTAGGGGCCCAAAATAGTGCTTAGAGGGCTAAGCTACCCTGAAGACCAGGTAAGATGAGATTTGGGGTAAATGTTATATAGCTCGCATTATGCCTGAGTCGGAATGTTTATTATTGTGGCATTTTAGAGGTTCACGCTCTTCTAGATCCTCTATATGGTAAATCTACTGAAACAACGTTTTTTTCTGTTTGTAACCTGATTGTGGAAGCAAAACATTGGTCAGTAGATGTAAAACATTGGCGCAGGTCTGAGGAATTCCATTTCGATATAGAGAAAACCCTAAAGGTCCTTACTTCCACAAGAAAATAGGATGGAACAAGCAATTTCGAGTAAATATCAGCACCCTCAACCCAACTGTGGGAACTTTTGGGCATCTCATAAACGTGGACTCGTCTTGTCAAGTCCATGTCCAATGAACTGAGGCTTTGCTTTAAAGTTCGTTCAAGATAGGAAAATCTAATTTTTTTTTGCCCAAGTTTTTGCCAAGATTCTCTGTACATGGAAGAACCCAGTTGAGGAACATCATAAAATGGCTTGCCCAGTCTTCTGTACTCTTGCACTCAGCCTGGTCTCTGTCTTATATACAGTTTCACTTGGCCTTGCCTCTGACTTGTCTATGGTTGACCTTGGTCCTTTCTTCTGACAAAAGCCTTGTGTACTTTTTTATTCTTCTACTCTATCCTGTCTTGGTCTTAAATGCTATTGCCCTCGGCCTTCAACTGGCCTTTCATAAACTGTTGCCTTCAGTCTTGTGTATTATTTTCTTACACCATATGCCATTGTGCTTGGAGAATCACCTGGATTTAAAGATTGACCTCTTAGTCCTGACATGGACTCTATAGCCAGGTGGTCTCAACCTCAGCTCAACACAAGAGGTTCTGCAGGAGTCAAATAATAAAACACTTTCCTGTTTATCCTGAACCTTAAAAGCAACAAGATCACTAGGATGTACTCTTGGTGTAACCTGAGACCAAGATCTATTGATTCTCTACCTTTATTGGCCATAAGAGACAATCCCCTGGTTATTGAATATTTGGCTTCTCTGTATTCGGACATTAGACTAGGAAGCTAGTGGTGAAAGATGAAACCTTAGATCTCCGCTCACAATAACAGTGGCACAAAAATGTCTTTCCAGATAATGAGATATATCTTTGGCTCGGCATGCCGATACCATCTCCGCTAGAGCCGTAGCTGCGGGACCCAAATAGATTTCTACCCATGTTGTTTTGTAGTTTTTGAGACGGTAGGGTTTGATATGAATTATCTTTCCTGGTGCTAAATGGTTTCGAAATAACATTATCACTTTTCTTTTGCAAAAAAAGGGTCTATTTTTCTACATGAAGGAGTTTGTAAGAAATAGAACCTACACTTGAAGCAGCGAAAACAAGAATGAGAAACTGAAAAGGCATTAGGCTTGCATTTAGGGGTAATATATAATGTTAATAAGAGTTTGTACAGCAAACTATATCCTCATACTGTATTGTCCAAGCTGTTGACTCTATGGGGATCAATCTAGCACCCCACACCCATGTGTACAAATCCAAATCTACAACGGTAAAAGGTTCAGTACATATAATAAGTTATACCCTCATACTGTACTGAACAATGGGGCTTGGAGCAGTGGAAGTGGGGGTGAAGTTAGGGTGAGAATTGGGAAGAATGGTCATGTGGGCTCCTAAATACATGTGAAAGCACAACTTTAGGGTGAATAACTTCTTCTTGAAATGATGACTGAATAACCGATACCTAAATCTTGGCCAACGGTTGAACCTTCAAGACCTTGGAAGTCAACAAGACCTTGGAGTCAACAACTGGTTTATGGGGAAAATATAGCAACTTCCATATAAAGTAGTATCAATCTGTGCTCAATATTTGAGCTGGCACCTGCCCAATAACCCTTAAAATATATTGGTGGTTCCCATAGACAGAAAAGATCTTTAACATTTAAAGCATCTGTATCAATGTAAGACAGACACAAGAGCTGCCATATATGTCGCCCGCCTGAATAATGGTCTCCCTGAACCCAGAATATATGGCGTCTGAAATAATGGGCTGAACAGGGAATGGAATATACAGCGAATATTATCAGCTCCTCGCAGAATCAAATTGCCAGGGGGTTACCCTTCTATATTTCTTCCTCGTTCTTCGTTCATTTGATCACGCCGCCCAGCCTCCTGTGTTTCATGATGAAAATATTACTTTAAATCATTTTCACACTCTCCTTATATGTTGTTTTTTTTCTCCCTAAGCCAAGTAATACAGATTGGGTCAAGCACGAAATTACGTGAGCTCGTTCGCCATGGCAGAGCAGCAAAACAAGTCATTTCATGGTGACTGAATAATACGAAAAAAAATCATTTCAGTGACTGATGGTGAAATTCATTAAAGTTCTACTCTCGCTCACATACACTTAGTTATATTCACTGCAGTGCAGTAAATGTCTTTATCAAACCCATCCTTCTGTCCATATAAAGGTCAGGGAGAGCCAGTGTTACAGAATTAGGCTGGGGATGCTCATTATTACGCCGAGAGGTTTTCTAGACTGTCATTGCCCTCCTGTAACCTCACTGATGTATTAGTATTATAAAGAATAAGTACCCCCTGCTGTAAATAATAAGGATATTAAGGGTTCTGGGACCATATAAAGGCACAAGGCTGCAGGCTGAGTTATACAGGGAACTCTGAGTATCACTCATGTATTATAAGGGATAATGTACCCCCTACTGTAAATGATAAGGATATTAGAAGTCACTGAGGGGTTGTTCTGTGACCATATAAAGGCACAAGGCTGCAGGCTGAGTTATACAGGGAACTATGAGTATCACTCATGTATTATAAGGGATAATGTACCCCCTACTGTAAATGATAAGGATATTAGAAGTCACTGAGGGGTTGTTCTGTGACCATATAAAGGCACACGGCTGCAGGCTGAGTTATACAGGGAACTCTGAGTATCACTCATGTATTATAAGGGATAATGTACCCCCTACTGTAAATGATAAGGATATTAGAAGTCACTGAGGGGTTGTTCTATGACCATATAAAGGCACAAGGCTGCAGGCTGAGTTATACAGGGAACTCTGAGTATCACTCATGTATTATAAGGGATAATGTACCCCCTACTGTAAATGATAAGGATATTAGAAGTCACTGAGGGGTTGTTCTGTGACCATATAAAGGCACAAGGCTGCAGGCTGAGTTATACAGGGAACTCTGAGTATCACTCATGTATTATAAGGGATAATGTACCCCCTACTGTAAATGATAAGGATTCGTTATGAGCATAAGATAAAACACAAAATGACTTTAATGCATTTGGAGAAAAAAAGTCGCCATAAGAAAAAATGGCCATTGACTTTAATGCATTCGGACGAAGAAACATTGTCTCGTGCATAGAAATTTGTCTCGCTTAAAAAAGCCCATTGTTTCGCGAAATTGCGCAGTTTCATCAATTCAATTTTTTCGCAGTTTCACAAATTCTTTTGGCAAAGCTAATTGGGACAGATTCTAAAACGCTCATCACTATATATTAGAATTAGGATATTAGAAGTCATGGCCTGGTGTGAAAAAAGACTTCATAATATTCTCTTGCTAGGGAGAGGACATTTTTCTTTTAATCATTTTGGCAACATTTTTTTAATTTTCTATGAATAAAGATGGATGAAAAGAGAAGGCAAAGGGGATTATTAGAACGCATAGATGAGACTGATAACAAAGAAGTGTAACAATGGGCATTTTTTTTGGAAATCAGTGGACATTGTGTCTCCTGGAGAAACACCATCAGGGGTCCCTTAAGTTCGACTGATTGGATGGACCTTCAGTTTCACCTTGATCTCTGCCTCACTTGCCCTGCAGTAACGAGGGGCTTCAATGAGTCGTGTAATTATACTAATGACTCTCCAGTATATCATTAAAGGACCAGCAAAGTATTTTTTATAATGACCACGTCATGTAATAGATGGTGTAACGGAGGACTAACATTATTGGCGTCAACATTTTCTTCTCCGTGACGTAACCAAGATCTGCAGTTCCATTCAGAGCAGAGAAAGTCTTTCTTACTAAAAAGTGCCAATAAAACTGCAGTCCCCCAATACTCGTGGATCAGTTGCACATCTTCATTCTGCAGCTATTTCAGTCCCATAAGGATCGTGTATTTCACTTTCCCTTTAAATGAGACAAGGCAGTTTCCCTGCAAGCGTTGGGTATAATAATGTTACAGCTTCAAAATTCCTTCTTCCCTCTTCGTAACCTCAGAGCAGCCATAGCCCTGCCTGATAACATACGGCTCAGGTCTCTGTAGTCCTCCATTGCACTGTATCAGCTGTAACAAAGTTCTCATCCAAGCGCTTTATTGAGCGTTACGTCAGGCGCCTTCAGAAAACGCGTCCCAGGGCTGCCATTGATATCTGACAGTCGGCAGCATTTCACTTCTAGGTGAGGGCTGAATTAAACCTGGTTTCCATCCGTTTCTACTCTCGGCCAATCCCCGGTGCCGTCTCCGCGCCACAATTTCAAACATTTTTTAAAAAATGAGCCACAAAGGGATTTGCACTGCACATCAAAGAGGAGGAAAGAAACTGCACTTCTTGTTAAATCCAACACAATTTGTACATTTCATTTACAGTATCCAAAAGAGCTCAGCAAAAAAACCCGACTCCAAAATCCTGATTAGTTCTAACGAGTAACTCATTTGTACTCGTTGCCCCCTCCCCTGTCCTATTTTTCCCCCCCGAGTCTGAAATTCAGGTTATAAAAATCTTTTTCATGAGGCTGAACCAAATGCCAATTATTATGCCTTTTACGTATCTTCGTATAAGGAGGGGGTGGGGTCTTGTTATCACTTTGATGCTACAATTACTATTCTAATTAAAGATGTATTATGGCACGTACAGTACGTTTTCACTTTTATTAGGCAGTTCTTGAATAAAGAAAGCTGTAAAACATGTTTTTTTCCCATTATTAATAGCCCAAAATATTGAGCGGCAGATTTATCAAGGGTCGAATTGATAATTAGAATTTTTAAAATTCGAATTTCAAGTTTATTTTAGTGTAATTGGATTAGCGAATAGACCAAATTCAATTCGAGTTTAAAAAAAATGTGAAATTCGAAATTTATCATGTACTGTCTCTTTAAGAATTCGAATTCGACTATTCGCCATCTAAAACCTGGCAAATAGGTGTTTTAGGGTAGAACTCCATGAGCGTTTTTTTGTTGGGTCGGACAACTCGGATGGAGACGCAGGCGTCAAAAGATTCTAATTGGACTGAATGAAAAGTTGGTGGTAACAACTACTTTACATACGTCGCGACACCACCATCGGATGTGGACGCAGAAAGCAGCGTATTCATCCGACAGTCGGACCGTGTAGCTGTTATCTCCGACTTTTCATTCAGTCCAATTATGTCTTGACACGTGAGACTCCACCCGACTTGTCGAGTGCGCAGGGCCGGAACTAGGGGTAGGCAGAAGAGGCACGTTCCTAGGGCGCAAAAGTGGAGGGGCGCCAGGCAGGTACCTTCAGCGCGTGCCTGCAATCTTCCATGCGTACGCACACGCACCTGAGCATCTGCTCGCACTCCACGAAGCAACTAATATATCATTGGTGTAGGTGCACATCCGCGCACGAGCGCGACTGAGAAGGGGGAGACGTAGCCGTTGGGTTGCCTAGGGCGCCCAGTCGGCTTGGCCAGGCACTGTGCGTCCGTTTTCTCGCCAGGTGTTGATCCGGTGAAAAACGCTTGTGGAGTTCTACCCATAGCCTCCTACAATCAATTTGGAGTCGTTTGGTGGACTTTTGAAAATCAAATTTTGATTTGAATTCGATCCAAGTTTGCAGGTCGATCCTATTCACCCGAATTTAAAAAATTCCAAATTTTTATGAATTTCGATAGGTCATTTTTTTCCCCGAATTTTGAGTTCATGGGAGTTTTTATAAACGACCACAAATATGCTCCTCAGTATTCCCTTTTATTAGGCATTTGTTGAATAAAAATAATGTAAAACATGTTTTTTCCCAAAATATTAAGGGGCAGATTTATCAAGGGTCAAATTAAAAATTGGAATTTTTAAAATTCAAATTTCCAGTTTATTTTAGTATAATTCGACTAGGGACGAGTCCAAATTTGATTTGAGTTTAAAAGAAATTTGAAATTCTAATTTTAAAATGTATCATCTAATTTAACTATTTGCCATCCCAAACCTGCCAAATTGGTGTTTTAGCCTATGGGGCACCTCCTACAATCAAATTGGTTTAGTGGACTTTTGAAAAAGAATATTTTTTAAAAAATTGCGGTTTTTTTAGGGGTTTTTTTTGGTGAAAAAACTCGAATCTAATTTGTTTGCAGGTTGATCCTTTTCATCCGAATAAATTTCATTGGTCGTTTTTTTTTTTCGAATTTTGAGTTTATTGAAATTTCTTTTTTTTTGTGAAAAAACTTGAATTAAATTTGATCCAAATTCGATTCCAGTTTGCAGGTCAATCCTATTCACCTGAACATAGAAAATTCTAGTTTTTCAATAAATTTTAATCGGTCATTTTTTTTGGAATTTCAAGTTGATGGGAGTTTTTAGAAACCCTCGAATTCGACCCTCGAAGTAAAATCCTACGAATTCAAATATCGAATTCGAAGGATTTACCGCAAATCCTACAATCGAAGGAAGGAAAAATCGTTTGATCGAACGATTCAAAGGATTTTAATCGATCGATCAAAGGATTTTCCTTTGATCAAAAAAACCTTAGAATCATTCGAATCAAAGTCAAAGTCATAGTCGAAGGTCGTAGTAGTCTATTTGATGGTCGAAGTACCCAAAAAAATACTTAGAAATTCGACGTTTTTTTCATTCGAATCCTTCTCTCGAGCTTAGTAAATGTGCCCCTAAATGTTATGTTGATTACACAGAATATCTTATTTCATATGTTTAAATCGAATGTTGAATGAATGTTGAATGAATGAGGAGAGCATTTTTTTAAAAACTTAAAAAAAATTTTGTTTCAAGTTTGTTTAGTTTGTTGAAGGAATCAAAAGTTTGGGAGGGGGAAATCTCAATCAAACAGTATAGTTCTTCTAATACAATTTTTTTACAGAAGGAATAAAGAGTTGATTAAGTCATCCCGCACAAAATAATGTTTCTGAAAATCCTAGACAAAATTTGGTCTTCAGTTTTAAAAATTCTCAGCTATTATGCAAACACTAATAGATATTCAGACAAAAATAATATGCAAAACCTTAAAAAAGTTAACTATCATTTTGCCTCCTTTTGGGTTGTGAAATGTTTTTTAGGAGAAAATTGAAAGACAAAACAGCAAAAATAAGGGAGTTATTTACTAAACTTTTTTGGGGCAAAACTCAAGAAAATCGACCATCTCAGATCTGCCGAGGTTGTGTATCAGTCAGATTCAGAGGTCCTTATCCTATCTTGAAGTTTCTGTGGTCTGTTCTCGAATTAGCCTGAAAATCCGACCATTGAGGACTTTTTGGGCAAAAATTCGGGAAAAAAAGACCAAAACAATTGAGCCATTTGGGAAACAACTGAACTCAACAACTCTAGCTTTTTTAATAATAGATAAGGTAAAATCAGGTATTGTAGTTTGGTCGTGGTTTTTATTACCTAAAAAATTAAATAAATTCTCATTTTAGTAAAAATTAGATAAATTCGAATTTTAGTGATGGAATAAGTAATACTCCAAAAAATATAGCACCTAGCAAAATATACAAAAGATTTGAAAAAATGCAGGGAAAATATGCAAGGAATAGGTTAACAAATAAAAGTTTATAAGGGAAGGTATCATGACTTGAAAATTCACCGTTTTTTTTTTTAATGAAATTTACTTTTCCCCAACTTCATATTTCTATTCATAATTAAGCGCCTACAATGGAAGTTCCATTTTACTGATATCTCTTCATGGTTACTTAGATACTATGGGGGTTATTTATCAAAGGTCAAGTGCTAGAGTTTCTTTTTACCTTGAACTCAAAACTCAAATGGCAAAATACCAATTCTGAGAGTTTCGAGTCTCGCACCCAAAAAATGCAAATTGACCGAGTTGTCGGCAAAAAAAAAACCTTCAATCATTCAAGTTTTCAAGCAAAAAATCTCCAGGAAAAAAACTCAAACAGGCTGTTAACATCTTCAAATGGTTCATGGACCTTTTCCATTGACTCCTACATGACCTCAGCTGGTTTTAGACGGTGTATTTTCGGATTCGAGCTATTTGCAAAAATTACAAATCGAAAACTCGAATATTCGATGCTTAATATGACAAATTGATTGAGGATTCTAAAGAGCGATGACTTTATGAGAATCTCCATGAGGTGGTTGGGAAAAGGGGCATCTGGGAAAGACAACCGGTAAACATTGACAATACAGAAGACAAGCTAATTACTTCTCCCCTTTATCTCTTCCAAACTGACACATCCCAATGGTTATTTGCTCTTTTTATGGACCTCTGTATAACCCAGATCCACATTGAGTTTCACCACGCTATAATTGAACTGTTCTGCTGTTTCCAATATTGACCCAGCAAGAGCACAAACATTGAATTTTGATTGAGTTGTGTGTGCTAAACTGATTATAAAAAAAAAGAAAGAAACATCCTTAATCCCAAGACTGTTTTTTACCACCTGTCCTGGAAAAATATGATTAACTCAACGAGACGTCTCAACTGGAGCAATCAGCCTTCCGTCTCTGGGATTTGGGTCTACGTTCTTGCCCAATCGTTTCAATCCGTATTGACCTAGAAAATATTTTCAATTGCCTTGATGGCGGTCCCATGGAGAGGTCAGGGAGATAACAAGCCTGTCTATCTCCACATGGAGTCAAACATAAACATACAACACGCTTAGAGGCATGCAGTATGAGAAGAAACGGGGCTCCAATGTCTGTATCCACAGCTCAATGAATTAGAATTGTAAGCATCTCATTTTTAAAAGAATAAACGATATTCGGAAAATCTAAAGGAAAGGGAAGCTTTTATTGAGTTACTTTAAGCCCTGCAAACCGCCAGCATTCCCTTGGGATCTAAATCAGGTTTTCCAATTCATTTCTGTCAACGTCAGGTATGATAAGGAAATGTTCTATATGGAAAGGAAGCGCATGATGTAAATCTATTAGGCAGAGGGGGAATGAGGTGGTGTTTGTCTCATGCGAGTCCAGATTTAGACGCCCTTCATTATATCAGCGATGATGTGAAACACAAACAATGCCTGTCTGTATATTTCTGGAGGCCACCATCAATTCTCAGGCCCAGTAATCTAAGAACTAATACTAAGGGGCAAATTCATCATGGGTCGAATATCGAGGGTTAATTAACCCTCGATATTCGACTGGGGAATGAAAATCCTTCGACTTCGAATATCGAAGTCGAAGGATTTTGCGCAAAAAGTTTGATCGAAGGAATAATCGTTCGATCGAACGATTAAATCCTTTGAATCAAACGATTCGAAGAATTTTAATCCAACGATCAAAGGATTATACTTCTACCAAAAAAACCTAGCCAAGCCTATGGGGACCTTCCCCATAGGCTAACAGGTTTGGTAGCTTTTAGGTGGCGAACTAGGGGGTCGAAGTTTTTTCTTAAAGAGACAGTACTTTGACTATTGAATAGTTGCATAGTCGAACGATTTTTAGTTAGACTCCTCAAAGTCGTAGTCGAAGGTCGAAGTAGCCCATCCGATGGTCGAAGTAGCCAAAAAAACACTTTGAGCTTGGTGAATGGGCCGGTAAGTGTCCTAATACATTTTCTTTCCATAAACTCAGCTGAATTGTTTCAACCAGGTTTGCTGCGCAAGGAAAAGAAAAAATGAAAATAACGTTGAGGCAAAATAATTTATCCAAAATGGTTGACTCTTGTTATTTAGTAAATGAATAATCATTATATCTGTAGTAATAAGTCAAATCAACTGTGTTTTTTCCTGGAGACGTTTCATCCGACGAGTTCCTCAATTCAGATTGAGAAAGACTGGAGAAACGTCTTCAAGAAAAAACACAGCAAGTCCAGTTGATTTGACTTATTACTACAGAGATACCATGACCTGGATGAGTGAGGATCTTCACAAACATAATAATCATTTTCAGCCCCATCAGATTTTGGGCATTTTTAATCAAATGAATCAAAATAATCTCAAGGGTTGGTACCTCAACAGGGAGGATGGAGGTCAATCAGCTTGAGACAATGGCAGGTGATGTTTCTTAGGGGCACATTTACCTAGGGTCGAATATCGAGGGTTAATTAACCCTTGATATTCGACCGTCAAAGTAAAATCCTTCGAAGGATTTACCGCTATTCCTACGATCGAACGATCAAAGGAATAATGGTTCGATCGAACGATTAAATCCTTCGAATCAAACGATTCGAATGGTTTTAATCCATCGATCGAAGGATATTCCTTAGATCAGGAAATTGTTAGGAAGCCTATGGGGACCTTCCCCATAACATTGGCCTCGGTAGGTTTTAGGTGGCGAACTAGGGGGTCGAAAAATTTTTAAAAGAGACAGTACTTTGACTATCGAATGGTCGAATAGTCGAACGATTTTTAGTTCGAATCTTTCGATTCGAAGTCGAAGGTCATAGTCGAAGTAGCCCATTCGATGGTCGAAGTAGCCATATTGGACCATTCGAAATTCGAACTTTTTTTCCTCGATTCCTTCACTCGAACTAAGTAAATGGGCCCCTTAGTGTTTGATGTTTGTAATGTTATATTTCCTCTGGATAAAAGCAAATGGAAAATTAGAAGATGAATGGACAGTGGCTTTTAATCAAGTCCAGAAACAAGGTTGGAACATTGTTCTTCCTTCCTGTGACACACAGTGATTTAAACCCACTCAAGTGGATCTGACCAGAATTGGCATTCATCAAGGCTTTTTGATCAAACTCAGCAAAACAGCTTTCTAAACACTGGCAAGTCTCAGGGAACTTGTGCTTTTTTCACCTTCCCCTCGGCACTGCCGAGATGAGAACATTTTGATGAAATTCCCACAGTCAACAACGCAAACACAAACAAACAAGCAACAGTTTTGAGAAGTTTAAGAACATGTGAAAGGATGTAAATCCTTCTTGAAATAAATCACAAATTGCCCTGCGATTGAAATATTCCACTTCTTTAATCCCCCATTGCGTTCTTTCGTGCCACGAGCGCTAAAAGCATAAAAACGAAATCCTCACTTGAAATAATGACATATTAATCATCTTTCAAGAGGAATGGGGGGGGGATGCAAAATGAATTGGTATTAAGGCCACTTATCACTTTACCTTGGATATGTTGTCCTTTAGCACAGTAGCTGTTTTCCTTACACCTGTTCTAATGTGCCATAACACCTTGGCAACCAAGTGCATGAGGACACGTATCTTCTAGAACTGACAGAACACCTCCATTTAGATAAGTGTTCCCCAAACTGTGAGGCCACTTGCATTTCTGATACATGCATGAAATTCACACGAGGTCAAGGCAACTTCTTGCTCTTCATACTTCTTCACAGGGAGCCAATCTCACCTTACTCCACTAAAACAGACCAAGATAGAGATGGTTTTGTGTATCTCTAAGATAAAATATTGCATTGGTCAGTATTGGGGCTTGGTGGAAGGAATGGTCCTGATGACCTTGATAGTCTTGAAGGAGAAATGCTGTTAAACCTCTGATTAATACCAAGTGATGAGGTGAAGAACAAATGATAAGACTCCAAACCATTGGCCATGGATCCTCAACAATTTATACTCAAGTGCCTAGTATGATTCTCCCAGTCAAGGTATGGCCAACACTACAGGCAATGAATCCAATGTTTCCACACATCAATCTTGAGTTATCAAAACAGAACGTTCTCCGTGCCCAAACTTCTTTGTTGGAAACCCTATTAAAAATGTCTTTCTTTCAAAAGCCTGAATGAGAAAAGGATCTGAGATCTTCCAACTGCTTCAAGAATTAACATGGCAAAAGCCAACTCAGATGTTCTACTTTTGAAATGTTGTTTGAAGAAATGTAATTAAAGGATTTCAAACGTTCCCACCTTGCTCTTTTTATCTTCAGTGCCTTTCTTGCTAAAACAACCAAAAAACAGAAAACTAAATAAAATCTGATAAAATCTGAAGCTGAAAGTATCAAACTGTTAGAAGGTTGCCCCTATGGAAGGATGTCTATCTGGTTAGCCTGCAAATTCCACTGTATCCAGTACAGAAGAAAATATTATTTTTTCAAAGAACATCTTTCCTTCTGACAGAACATCCAGTATTCAGGGTTTTTATACCCTATATGTATTACTTTACATTACTTCACTTTACAGATGGCCATACAACAGATATAAACTCTTACCACCTTCTTCCTCTGAAGCCTCCAAGCTTCTCTTGTAATCTCCACCCATATCATGTTCCCTCAACCCTAT
>CM076678.1:2131982-2259482 GCA_038501925.1 Xenopus petersii | reverse complement strand
TTATACATATGGGAGGAGGGAGGTGCCATATTGATTCCCTTAGACAGTACAGTATGAGGGTATAGCTTATTGTGTGCCCAGAACATTCCTTCTCTGTATATTTGTATTTATACATATGGGAGGAGGGAGGTGCCATATTGATTCCCTTAGACAGTACAGTATGAGGGTATAGCTTATTGTGTGCCCAGAACATTCCTTCTCTGTATATTTGTATTTATACATATGGGAGGAGGAGGTGCCATATTGATTCCCTTAGACAGTACAGTATGAGGGTATAGCTTATTGTGTGCCCAGAACATTCCTTCTCTGTATATTTGTATTTATACATATGGGAGGAGGAGGTGCCATATTGATTCCCTTAGACAGTACAGTATGAGGGTATAGCTTATTGTGTGCCCAGAACATTCCTTCTCTGTAT
Organism: Xenopus petersii; assembly: GCA_038501925.1. Lineage (NCBI taxonomy): Eukaryota > Metazoa > Chordata > Amphibia > Anura > Pipidae > Xenopus > Xenopus petersii. The sequence continues at coordinate 2,259,064 of CM076678.1, read as the reverse complement.
ATTTGTATTTATACATATGGGAGGAGGAGGTGCCATATTGATTCCCTTAGACAGTACAGTATGAGGGTATAGCTTATTGTGTGCCCAGAACATTCCTTCTCTGTATATTTGTATTTATACATATGGGAGGAGGAGGTGCCATATTGATTCCCTTAGACAGTACAGTATGAGGGTATAGCTTATTGTGTGCCCAGAACATTCCTTCTCTGCATATTTGTATTTATACATATGGGAGGAGGAGGTGCCATATTGATTCCCTTAGACAGTACAGTATGAGGGTATAGCTTATTGTGTGCCCAGAACATTCCTTCTCTGTATATTTGTATTTATACATATGGGAGGAGGAGGTGCCATATTGATTCCCTTAGACAGTACAGTATGAGGGTATAGCTTATTGTGTGCCCAGAACATTCCTTCTCTGTATATTTGTATTTATACATATGGGAGGAGGAGGTGCCATATTGATTCCCTTAGACAGTACAGTATGAGGGTATAGCTTATTGTGTGCCCAGAACATTCCTTCTCTGTATATTTGTATTTATACATATGGGAGGAGGAGGTGCCATATTGATTCCCTTAGACAGTACAGTATGAGGGTATAGCTTATTGTGTGGTGAGGTTCAGTTCTACAGAACCGATCCACACAGGGTGGGGGAGACACAGAGAGGGGCAGTGATTCAGACAACAATGAGGTCTGAACTGACAGTTTTGCAGCCCATTCCTTATCAGTCTGTTTGTGGGCTGGAAATACCAACATGTTGCTTCTGTGGCCTTGGGAACATGAAGCAGATTTCCCAGTACAGTCGGCAGTGGCCGGAGATTCGCTGCCAAGCGGACACTGCGCCTTTAAGCAGCTGCATTATTGGTCTATTTGCTAAGTGCCAGCTCTTTCACTGGCACTCAGGGACTGGCCGACCTTGGCAGGGAGATAGGAAAATAATTGATTTATCTTGGAAGCAGGAGAAGGTTCTGGCCAGGTGCAGCCTCCTCCCCTCCCCTAATTGATTAACATTTTTGAACGGAGTCCATAACGAGCCTGACTTCCCTCGATTAGTGCTTGCGGCTGATTGGCTGAAAAGTCTGATAAGGAAAAATATATATAATGTGTCATTAAAGGGGTCACCTAAAAGTTAACTTTTAGTTTGTTATAGGATGGCTAATTTTAAGCAACTTTTTTCAAATGGGGGTCACTGACCCCATCTATAAAACAAATGCTCTGTAAGGCTACAAATGTATTTTTAATGCTACTTTTTATTCCCCATTTTTCTATTCAGGCCTCTCCTATTTATATTCCAGTCTCTTATTCAAATCAGTGCATGGTTGCTAGGGGAATTTGGACCCTAGCAACCAAATTGTCTCAGAATATCACTCTCTATATGATACTAACTGTTAATTTAAAGGGGAACAACTCCTTTAACCCCATCCCCACATTGGCAGCTTCAAATCCCACTTTTATTTATTCTTCAAATCAGAATTTTGGGATTTCGAATTACGGATTTCCCCAATGGGATTTTCTGCCTGAAGGAGCCCAAGCGAGTGTGAAACCAGTGCCGATGGGGCTGAAATGTGAGATTTGGAAATGGACCAGAGACGCAGAGTGACTTACCCTTTACTTTCGCTTTCAGGCAACTTCTTTTTGCTTTCGGAATCCTCTACCTTTGGGGGGAGATGTCATGGCCCTCGGCTATAGCAGCCAGTCTATGATGTCATACGCCGGTGTTGTGGGGAATTTGGGGTTTTTCGGAATAACTGTTGCCATCTGCCTCCCCTCCCCAAAAATAACCCCAAATGTGTTTCACCTTCATCTCTCAGGTCCAGGAACCAATGGGAGGGAGCTGCAAGAAATGCTGAGTTCAAATGATGTGCAAAGTAGGAGCTGCCATACAGGTTGCATTTAAAGGGACATTGCTCACATATTGATTTCTGCCTTTGGTAGTTCTGTATGTCCCATGTTGTTGTTGTTTGTCTGTGCAGGTTAAAGGGTTAACTACGTCGTCACATAAAGAGGCCTCTGCGTATTGTCCAGGGTTTATTTATAGAAGGAATGGAAACACTGGAGCGTTGAGACCGTCTCCATCTGCAGCGTTTCCATAACAACTCCGGGCCCCTGGGCAGTTACTTGGGTTCTGTTACAGGACGGGGCCCCTTTTCTCCAGGGGACTTGAGTCATCAATGGCTTTAATTCAGATCAGGAACATGGTGTTTGGGTGACATAAAAATGATGCCAATCAATTAACAACAATAAAACAGACCCCAAGGGGCAGTTCTGTATTAATAATATAGTTACTGACTTGTGATAATCAATGGACTTCATCAACTCGTTCACTTCCATTCACTGGAGTTTTCCAATTCTGTATTCCTGATATCCCACAGGGAGTATAGTGGCCCAATCCCTGTTCTAATGTCAAGGCTTGGGGAAACCTGTTCTGTGCTGATGGTGAAATCTCCTTTCCTCCCCACCAATGAATCACTCTTTCCCCTCTCTTGGTAGGGAATCCCATAACCTGACTGCCCCTACAGTAAAGAACCCCTTCCTATGCTGATGGTGAGATCTCCTTTCCTCCCCACCAATGAATCACTCTTTCCCCTCTCTTGGTAGGGAATCCCATAACCTGACTGCCCCTACAGTAAAGAACCCCTTCCTATGCTGATGGTGAGATCTCCTTTCCTCCCCACCAATGAATCACTCATTCCCCCTCTCTTGGTAGGGAATCCCATAACCTGACTGTCTTTACAGTAAAGAACCCCTTCCTATGCTGATGGTGAGATCTCCTTTCCTCCCCACCAATGAATCACTCATTCCCCTCTCTTGGTAGGGAATCCCATAACCTGACTGTCCTTACAGTAAAGAACCCCTTCCTATGCTGATGGTGAGATCTCCTTTCCTCCCCACCAATGAATCACTCATTCCCCCTCTCTTGGTAGGGAATCCCATAACCTGACTGTCCTTACAGTAAAGAACCCCTTCCTATACTGATGGTGAGATCTCCTTTCCTCCCCACCAATGAATCACTCATTCCCCCTCTCTTGGTAGGGAATCCCATAACCTGACTGTCCTTACAGTAAATAACCCCTTCCTATGCTGATGGTGAGATCTCCTTTCCTCCCCACCAATGAATCACTCATTCCCCTCTCTTGGTAGGGAATCCCATAACCTGACTGCCCCTACAGTAAAGAACCCCTTCCTATGCTGATGGTGAGATCTCCTTTCCTCCCCACCAATGAATCACTCATTCCCCCTCTCTTGGTAGGGAATCCCATAACCTGACTGTCCTTACAGTAAAGAACCCCTTCCTATGCTGATGGTGAGATCTCCTTTCCTCCCCACCAATGAATCACTCATTCCCCTCTCTTGGTAGGGAATCCCATAACCTGACTGCCCCTACAGTAAAGAACCCCTTCCTATGCTGATGGTGAGATCTCCTTTCCTCCCCACCAATGAATCACTCATTCCCCCTCTCTTGGTAGGGAATCCCATAACCCGACTGTCCTTACAGTAAAGAACCCCTTCCTATACTGATGGTGAGATCTCCTTTCCTCCCACCAATGAATCACTCATTCCCCCTCTCTTGGTAGGGAATCCCATAACCTGACTATCCTTACAGTAAAGAACCCCTTCCTATGCTGATGGTGAGATCTCCTTTCCTCCCCACCAATGAATCACTCATTCCCCTCTCTTGGTAGGGAATCCCATAACCTGACTGTCCTTACAGTAAAGAACCCCTTCCTATGCTGATGGTGAGATCTCCTTTCCTCCCACCAATGAATCACTCATTCCCCTCTCTTGGTAGGGAATCCCATAACCTGACTATCCTTACAGTAAAGAACCCCTTCCTATGCTGATGGTGAGATCTCCTTTCCTCCCCACCAATGAATCACTCATTCCCCTCTCTTGGTAGGGAATCCCATAACCTGACTGCCCCTACAGTAAAGAACCCCTTCCTATGCTGATGGTGAGATCTCCTTTCCTCCCCACCAATGAATCACTCATTCCCCCTCTCTTGGTAGGGAATCCCATAACCTGACTGTCCTTACAGTAAAGAACCCCTTCCTATGCTGATGGTGAGATCTCCTTTCCTCCCCACCAATGAATCACTCATTCCCCTCTCTTGGTAGGGAATCCCATAACCTGACTGCCCCTACAGTAAAGAACCCCTTCCTATGCTGATGGTGAGATCTCCTTTCCTCCCCACCAATGAATCACTCATTCCCCCTCTCTTGGTAGGGAATCCCATAACCCGACTGTCCTTACAGTAAAGAACCCCTTCCTATACTGATGGTGAGATCTCCTTTCCTCCCACCAATGAATCACTCATTCCCCCTCTCTTGGTAGGGAATCCCATAACCTGACTATCCTTACAGTAAAGAACCCCTTCCTATGCTGATGGTGAGATCTCCTTTCCTCCCCACCAATGAATCACTCATTCCCCTCTCTTGGTAGGGAATCCCATAACCTGACTGTCCTTACAGTAAAGAACCCCTTCCTATGCTGATGGTGAGATCTCCTTTCCTCCCACCAATGAATCACTCATTCCCCCTCTCTTGGTAGGGAATCCCATAACCTGACTATCCTTACAGTAAAGAACCCCTTCCTATGCTGATGGTGAGATCTCCTTTCCTCCCCACCAATGAATCACTCATTCCCCTCTCTTGGTAGGGAATCCCATAACCTGACTGTCCTTACAGTAAAGAACCCCTTCCTATGCTGATGGTGAGATCTCCTTTCCTCCCCACCAATGAATCACTCATTCCCCTCTCTTGGTAGGGAATCCCATAACCTGACTGTCCTTACAGTAAAGAACCCCTTCCTATGCTGATGGTGAGATCTCCTTTCCTCCCCACCAATGGATCACTCATTCCCCTCTCTTGGTAGGGAATCCCATAACCTGACTGTCCTTACAGTAAAGAACCCCTTCCTATGCTGATGGTGAGATCTCCTTTCCTCCCCACCAATGGATCACTCATTCCCCTCTCTTGGTAGGGAATCCCATAACCTGACTGTCCTTACAGTAAAGAACCCCTTCCTATGCTGATTACAGTCATCATATGACCCCCTTATTGATTAAAGCTGCTGTCTATGGGAAAGGGGATCAGAGGCTTTGTGCACCCAAAAATGCAATGTTTGAGTGAGTAAGAGCCCCATGTCCTGGTTGGCCCCTGGGAACCTGCATGGGCTACACATACTATACCCCCAGTACAGTTGGATAATGGTCCCCCAGATCTGAGGATTAAAGTACCAGCCTTTCACTTCATTTCAAGTTCAGCCTCTCAGCACATAAAATAACCAGATGAGCCCATTCCCATCATCTGAAGGGGGATAATAAAATATTTACTTCTAGGCCAGATACTCTGGAATCCCTCTTAGCGGAACATCAATATTTACTCGGCTGTTTATAGAGATTCAGGAGCCGGCACCTCTCTCTCTGGGCTCAGTCTCCTCTTTATTGATACACTGGGAACAGAGTTCTACACGGGCTTCCATAAATCTTCCAATGGACAGCAATGTACTAAGGGACATGGATCTTCCTTCCCAGCCAGAAAATAGGGCGTGGGGAGTTCTAAAGGGGTTGTTCTCCTTTAAATGATCTGTTAGTATGATGTAGAGAGAGATATTCTGAGACATTTAGTAATTGGTTTTCATTTTTTATTATTTTGGCTTATTTCGCTTTTTATTCAGCATCTCTCCAGTTTGTAATTTCAGCCCTCTGGTTGCTAGGGTCCAAATTCCCCTAGCAACCATGCACTGATTTGAATAAGAGACTGGAATATGAATAGGAGAGGCCTGAATAGAAAGATGAGGAATAAAAAGTAGCAATAACAATACATTTGTAGCCTTACAGAGCATTTGTTTTTTTTTAGATGGGGTCAGTGACCCCCATTTGAAAGCTGGAAAAAGAAGGCAAATGATTCAAAAACTATAAAAAAGAAGGATCATACTTTTCGGTCCATATTAGGGCCTTCATCACGGTCCTTAAAACAGTAGGATTCACTTACATTGGAATGCGGCTCCTTCTGAACATTTTATATACACAGGTGTGGGATCTGTTATCTGGAAACCCATCATCCAGATAGCTAGGAATTATGGAAGGGTTGTCTCCCATAAACTCCATTTTATCCAAATAATCCAATTTTTTTAAAAGGATTTCCTTTTTCTGTGTAATAATAAAACAGTCGCTTGTACTTGATCCCAACTAAGATATAATTAATCCTTATTGGAGGCAAAACCAGCCTATTGGCTTTATTTCATGTTTATATGATTTTCTAGCAGACTTAAAGTATGAAGATCCAAAATACGGAAAGATCCGTTATCTGGAAAACCCCAGGTCCTGAGTATTGTGGATAACAGGTCCCATAGCTGTTTATATACTGTATATAGCGCAGATACACTCTATCGAATACAATGGTTTCAGTTCTTACTAGGGATGCACCGAATCCGCTATTTTGGATTCAGCCGAACCCCGAATCCTTCGTGAAAGATTCGGCCGAATACCGAACCGAATCCTAATTTGAATATGCAAATTAGGGGTGGGAAGGGGAAACATTTTTTTACTTCCTTGTTTTGTGACAAAAAGTCACGCAATTTCCCTTCCGCCCCTAATTTGCATATGCAAATTCGGATTCAGTTCGGCTGGACAGAAGGATTAGGCTGAATCCGAATCCTGCTGAAAAAGGCCGAATCCTGGCCTGGTGCATCCCTAGTTCTTACACAGCGAGAGAAACAAGACGTTTAATCCAGACACAAACTTTTTTTTTTGGGCTTGTTGTGGTTTTATTGCTGAAGCGGCAGGTTCGTAACATAAAGTCTATTTATTTTAAGAGCCGGACGTCTAAGATTGGCTCCCGGAGACGGGAAGAGTCAAGTTCCTTATATAGGCAATTTGTCGGCCGCCTGTTGAAAGGCGAGGAATTGAGGATTTCCTGAATCACTGGGCCACGTAACTGAGTCAGCCGCTTGTTGTCCCTATTGTTATTTGGGCATTATAGGGGGTGTCAGGGGAATGTGAGGCTTTCGGTGGCTGCTGACAATGGTTTTATCACAGGGACGATTTTAGGGTTAGTTTGCCTTTAATTTTTATCTTTTAAAGGGGCGGTTCACCTTTAAGTTAACTCTTAGTATGTTATAGAATGGCTATTTCTAAGCAACTGTTAAATTGGTCTTCATTGTTTATTTTGTATAGTTGTTGAATTATTTGTCTTCTCCTGACTCTTTCCAGCTTTCAAATGGGGGGGTCACTGACCCCATCTAAAAACAAATGCTCAGCTAGTTTACAAATCTATTGTTATTAGTACTTTTTAGTATTCATCTTTCTATTCAGGTCTCTCCTATTCATATTCCAGTCTCTTATTCGAATCAGTGTAAGGTTGCTAGGGGAATTTGGATCCTAGCAACCAGATGGCTGAAATTGCAAACTGGAGAGCTGCTGAATAAAAAGATAAATAACGCAAAAACTGGAAATCATAAAAAATGCAAAACAAATTGCAGATTGTCACAGAATGTCACTCTTTACATCCTACTAACAGTTAATTTAAAGCTGAACATCCCCTTTAAAGCAACACTTACTGTTATTTCTGTTTATTCCTAGAAAAGCTGCCGCTGGGTCTGCTGTGTTTATTGTTATGCCCCTGATTATCAGACCTCCCCCCTACAGGGTCCTCTCTAGAGCTGAGGATCCTAGGGTACTTGTACTGGTATGGGATCCGTTATCTGGAAACCTGTTATCCAGAAAGCTCCGAATTAAGGAATGGCCGCCTCCCATAGACTCAATTTTATCCAAATTTTTAAAAAATCGTTTCCTTTTTCTGTGTAATAATAAAACAGTCGCTTGTACTTGATCCCAACTAAGATATAATTAATCCTTATTGGAGGCAAAACCAGCCTATTGGGTTTATTTAATGTTTATATGATTTTCTAGTAGACTTAAAGATATAAAGATTCAAATAATGGAAAGATCCATTATCCGGAAACCCATTGTCCATAAAGTTACGAATTTTGGGAAGGCCATCTCCCATAGACTCCATTCTATCCAAATAATCCAGATTTTTAAAACTGATTTCCTTTTTCTGTGTAATAATAAAAGAGTCGCTTGTACTTGATCCCAACTGAGATATAATTAATCCTTATTGGAGGCAAAACCAGCCTATTGGCTTTATTTCATGTTTATATGATTTTCTAGTAGACTTGAGGTATGAAGATCCAAATTACAGAAAGATCCGTTATCTGGAAAACGCCAGGTCCCGAGCATTCTGGATAACAGGTCCCATAGCTGTACTTTCCGCCCTGAAACGATGTAGTGGAACAATGTGAACTTATTTGTATCTGTAGATAATTATTGGGGAGAGAATCTGATACAATCACTGGGTTGACTTTGTTCTGGGGAGGGGGGACCCTGATCCGATTGGTCTGGGCACGTGACTATTTATTAATGATCTGTTGTTAGTGACCCAGGTCCGATTACTGGAACTGAGCAAGGGGCTTCCAGGAGAAGCCATGACTAACAGGGGGGGATAAGCCCAACGTGTGTCTTTAATTTCAGCAATGACGACAGCAGCAGCTTGGATTGGTTTGATCCCGGCTCCCTTCCTGGTTTTGGGGATTTCACAATCAAACTTTCCTGGAATCTCTGTGTATTGTGCATATGCTGACAGCACCGAGTGATTCTGTCCGACCCAGACCCAGATATTAGTCCCATTCACTTACCCTGATGCAGTGAGTAAAGTGCATTGCCAGACCCGACCCCAGAATTAATGCATCTTTATACACAGCCAATTTAAGATTTCAGCTGCTCTGATTGGCTGATTCCAGCATGAAGGAGCCAATGGCAATGCACTGCTGGCACACAGCATGGTTCAGTTGTTTGCAGCAGGAAAAAAATGTAAAGGTGAGTGTGCTCCCATATAAATAGTGGCACTTAAGATGTTGGGGGCTCATTGTGTATATAGAATAGATCTTAACTCTATGGATGAAGAACTGGGGCTCTGAGAGAAATAAGAAAGCTTAGTAAAGGCTGGACAAGCAAAACCACCATTATAATGTACAACTGTATGAAACAGATGATGATGATGATATCCCAGGATCCCTCGTTAGTCGTCTCCCCTATCTCTGCACTTTGGGAACTGCCGCGTCAGTTGATTCATTGTGAGCCCAGGGACAAGTGGAAATGACTGACCTTTGTGATGGAGCCTGAGCTCAGTTCCACTCACTGGACTTGCAGAACCCAGAGACTGATCTGTAACTGCCACCGGCTGTCAGAGGCTGCTGGGAAATGTAGTTCAGTGGACTAAACGCTGATAGAAAGCAGTACTGGCCATTGGAACAGGGATTATAAGGGAGGCTTCGATCTCTCAGAACAATGGAGATATAGGCAAGGCTGAACTGAGATTGAGGATATTTTACGTATACATTAAAGGGGTGGTTCACCTTGACGTTAACGGCACACGGGCAGATTCGCAACGAATCTCCTCTTCTTTGGGGCGACTAATCTCCCCAAACCGCCTACCCGCTGGCTAAAATGTAAATCGCCGGCGGGATGGCACTCGTGACGATTCGTCTTCCGAAGTCGCTGGAAATTGCCTCACGAGCAAACTTAGGGCGACTGCGGAAAACGGATCCGAGTGCCATCCTGCCGGCGATTTACAGGCAGTTTGGGGAGATTAGTCGCCCCAAAGAAGAGGAGATTTGTCGCGAATCTGCCTGTGTGCCACTTTCCAGCTTTCAAATTGGGGTCACTGACCCCATCTAAAAAAAACTAACAAATGCTCTGTAAGGCTACACATGTATTGTTTTTGTTGCTTGTTATTCCTCATCTTTCTATTCAGGCCTCTCCTATTCATATTCCAGTCTCTTATTCAAATCAATGCATGGTTGCTAGGGTAACATGAACCCTAGCAACCAGATCACTGCAAAGCTGCTGATTAAAATGAAAACCATTTGCAAATTGTTTCAGAATGTCCCTCTCTATATCATACTTAAGTTTAATTTAAAGGCCAACAACCACTTTAGACCAATACGGATAAGATAAAAATCAAATAAAGGTCAAGTTGCCCTTTAATCCTGCGTCGGTGGAGCAGAGGAATGGTTACAGACTCTTATTTATTGTGATTGCCGAGTAACAATGAGACGTTACTGCCTAATAGGGACATCTGGCAAAGCTGAAACCTTAAACACATCCTGATTTTTTCTTCTTTCTTCCCCTTCGCTGTCACAGATGAATTTCCCTCGCCGTGACTCCGCCTCCCGCACACAAAATTACTGGAAAAAAAAAAAGAAAAATTGAAATTTTATGGGTTTTTAACTGATTAAAAGCAAATTTGGACAGACTCTGCGCTTTTCTAGGGCTTTGGCAGTCGGAACTCGTTACTCTCCGATGACACAAGTGCCTAGTCTGACTCATGAACGCCGGTGCCAGTGATTGCTGTTTCTCGTACAACTCCCTGCACCCTTTGCTGCAGTGGAACGGCTGCAATTCCCAGCAGTTGTGTAGAAGTAGTAGTAGTAGTAGTAGTAGTAGTAGTAGTAGTAATAATAGTAGTAGTAATAATAATAGTAGTAGCAGTAGTAATAATAGTAGTAGTAATAATAGTAGTAGTAGTAATAGTAGTAGTAGTGTTGTAGTTGAACCACAGAAAGGAAAGGAAGAACCAGAGTAACAATGTACAGGAAACTAAAGGTCAACTTCCCCAAGTGCCGTCTTATTAGAGAAACAACTGGTCTCTAGTGCTGGGCGACTTTGCGCCGTTTCGCCAAAAAATTTGCGAATTTCACGAAACTGTGAAAAATTCGCAAAACGGTGCCAGTGCCAGTTTTTTTTACGGTGGCCTCCGTTTTTTTTCAACGCTGGCAAAAAATTTTTTTAACACCTATTTTTTTTCCGTCGAATTTTCGCAGGCGTTTTGCGAATAAATTTGCCCATCACTACTGGTCTCCAGTAGTGGACATTGATTGATTATTTTTGGGTTATGGGCAGACAAAATTAAAAGGCTGATTCATCTTTATGTTACATTTTTGTATATTATAGAATGGCTTAAGTTTAAGCAACATTTCAGTTGGTCTTGTTTGATTATTTCATAGTTTTTTAATTATCAGCCTTTTCCCAGCTTTCAAATAGTATGATACAAAATGGCTCATTCTAAGCAACTTTTCAATTGCCCTTAATTTTTTCTGTTTTACAGTTTTTGAATTATTTGCCTTCTTCTTCTGACACTTTCTAGCTTTCAAATTGGGGTCACTGACCCCATCTAAAAAAACAAAAATGCTCTGTAAGGCTACAAATGTATTGTTATTGCAACTTTTTATTACTCATCTTTCTATTCAGGTCTCTCCTATTCATATTCCAGTCTCTTATTCAAATCAATGCATGGTTGCTAGGGTAAGTTGGACCCTAGCAACCAGACTGCTGAAATTACAAACTTGAGAGCTGCTGAATAAAAAGCTAAATAACTCAAAAACCACAAATAATAAAAAAAAATTAAAACCAATTGCAAATTGTCTCAGAATATCCCTCTCTCTACATCATAAAACAGGACACAGTAAGTTAATGGAATTAGGATGTATCCATGGTAACTGAGCAAAATCCCTGCTCATTAGTTTCTAATGTCATTAGACTCGTCTGTAACTTCCTTGATGAGAGGTCGAAAGGGGAAGTTAGACAGCGATTTGTTATCGATCACGAATGGGGTCTTTAAGTTCTGCCTTCGAGTCCCAGAGAGGTCGGTGCTTTGCACACGGGCCGGCTAATTGGCTTTTAATATGGAAGCCAGTCCTGCTATTAGATAAGCCTTCTTGGAAATTTAAATCAAGACCACATGTTGGAAAAATCTGCTCAGCTCTGGCTGCGGGGTAATGTCTGTCCCCTCCTGCGCTCGCTACGCCAGTTTCTTCGTCTGTCCTATCAGACGCTGGCAAACTAAATGCAAATATTGGGGGTTAAGCTCTGCTTCCCTCTGAGCAGAATAGAAGTCTACATGAAACCATATATCGGAAGTCCTGCTTAGACATCTGCTGCCTTCTGTTACATTGTTACAGGAGTCAGAACTAGCAGTGCAGGGAATAGAAACAGTCAGACAGACAATAGCAATGGCTCAACTAGAAACTCAGTAACAATGACCAATGAATGGAATGTGGGAAGTTGCTTAAAATGATATCAGGTAGAGTTGCCCTTTAATGTTAGATGCCCAAGTGGCATTTTGGGAACAGCAGCTGCGGTTGGACTACAATTCCCAGCACTCCCCCATCCCCAGTGGTGCAATTGTCATTAATCTTCATATTCCAGACTGGGAACAGCTGTATTAGGGGGCCTGAAGGGCACCCCCCACCCTGTAACCATGGAAACCAAACACTATTTTTTATTAGTCTGACACAGACCCCTGCACTTTAAAAAAAAAGAACTTTGGAAGCCCAAAAATAGACAGAACGGGCCCTGTGACGCACGAAGCAGTTTTCTGGAGAGGAATCCAATGTGATGTTTAAATATTTATAGATCAGTTGTAGCAACGGTCGTGTTATGAATAAGCCCCATCCTGACAGCGCCGATCTGGGCACCCAGTGGAATAACTAGTGAATGAGCCCCACAGCCCAATATACACCGGCCCTGAGCCTCTGCCCCTTCCATCCTCTCCTGCCCCCGTTATAAGAGAAATGAAAGATTCTGCTGAACCAAAGTTCATATCGGAAATGGCCCAGAGGAAACGTTTGATACAGGAATTTCCTCCCACTGACACAGGGCATTGACCTCCCCGGGTAACACAGAGGGCACGACCGTCGTGTGAATTAATAGTGAGTGTTGAAAGGGACATTGCACTTTCCCATATTGTCCCATAAAATGCAGCGAGCAGGGCTACAAACAGTGCTGCAAATAGAAAATGCGTGGACTTCAAGGTGTACCAGGGGTACCCAGGGTAAAAATAATCACTCACCCCAAATCTTCCCCTAACTGACCTTCAGACTGGGCCCCCTTAGCTCATAACAAGGTTACAGATACATAGAAACATTGGGGTGTCACCCTGCTATAGTTCCAGGGGTACCCAGGGTACAAATAAGCACTCACCCCAAATCTCCCCCTAACTGACCTTTAGACTGGGCCCCCTTAGCTCATAACAAGGTTACAGATATATAGATCAATGAAATTTTCTGTTACCGCACACCTCCTTCCACTTTCTCTGCGTAGTGGTGCAGGTCCTCCGTTGACCTTGCCAGGTCACCTTATTGCCTTGTAGACTCGAGAAACGGTCCGCACACACCAATATTGCAGTCGGGGATTGTGCCCCTTTTATTAATGCCACCAACAATCAAAATTCAACGTTTCGGGGGGACGCAGCCTCCCTTCTCAGGAGATAAAATCCTGAGAAGGGAGGCTGCGTCCCCCCGAAACGTTGAATTTTGATTGTTGGTGGCATTAATAAAAGGGGCACAATCCCCGACTGCAATATTGGTGTGTGCGGACCGTTTCTCGAGTCTACAAGGCAATACAGATATATAGAAACATTGGGGTGTCACCCTGCTATAGTTCCAGGGGTACCCAGGGTACAAATAATCACTCACCCCAAATCTCCCCCTAACTGACCTTCAGACTGGGCCCCCTTAGCTCATAACAAGGTTACAGATATATAGAAACATTGGGGTGTCACCCTGCTATAGTTACAGGGGTACCCAGGGTACAAATAAGCACTCATCCCAAATCTCCCCCTAACTGACCTTCAGACTGGGCCCCCCTAGCTCATAACAAGGTTACAGATATATAGAAACATTGGGGTAACAGTCGCCCTGCTATAGTTCCAGGGGTACCCAGGGTACAAATAAACACTCACCCCAAATCTCCCCCTAACTGGCCTTCAGGCTGGGCCCCCTTAGCTCATAACAAGGTTACAGATATATAGAAACATTGGGGTAACAGTCACCCTGCTATAGTTCAAGGGGTACCCAGGGTACAAATAATCACTCACCCCAAATCTCCCCCTAACTGGCCTTCAGACTGGGCCCCCTTAGCTCATAACAAGGTTACAGATATATAGAAACATTGGGGTGTCACCCTGCTATAGTTCCAGGGGTACCCAGGGTACAAATAAACACTCACCCCAAATCTCCCCCTAACTGACCTTCAGACTGGGCCCCCTTAGCTCATAACAAGGTTACAGATATATAGAAACATTGGGGTGTCACCCTGCTATAGTTCAAGGGGTACCCAGGGTACAAATAATCACTCACCCCAAATCTCCCCCTAACTGGCCTTCAGACTGGGCCCCCTTAGCTCATAACAAGGTTACAGATATATAGAAACATTGGGGTGTCACCCTGCTATAGTTCCAGGGGTACCCAGGGTACAAATAAACACTCACCCCAAATCTCCATAACGTTCAAGTGTATATAGGAAAGCAATTTCTTCACAAACGTTATCCCAAGAGGCCTTCTGGTTGAGTCCCCAGTCTCTGTCTCAGGGGGCAGCTTTATACTTAGGGAAGCGCTGGTGAAGGTCAGGGGGTCTCGGATATAAAACCTAAAAAGGTCCTAGTGGCCTATATATAAATCTATAAGTATTTGCATGAATTATAAATTGCAACATTATTCATTGTACGTGATCTTTGTTATGAGTTTCCTAAAGACACAAGGCAATAATCTTGTATATGAGGCACCTGTGAATCTAATGATACAATTAACTAATTCTGAATTGGGAACAAATGGGAGATTGTTTTCCATCCTCCTCCTCCTCGTGTCTCTATAAGGAAATAAAAGGCAGGAGGGACAGGGTTTTGTCTCTGTAACATCTGTCAGTTTAATGAAACATTGGTCTCTCCGTGTGGTTTCCAGAACATTCATTAGACTTGTTCAGTCTGTTTCTTCTTCTGAATTGTTACACAGAGAAAGTATTTGCTTTACTTGTGTTGCAAGAAGTTAAATTGTACATATTTGTGTGTTGCCAAACATTACTCTCTCCTTTGGTGCAGGAACACAGTTGTGGTTTTTCAGGTCGTGTGAATGTTTGCGGAGTCTTTAGAAGCAGAGCAAGGAAAAGGGAGAGAGGAATATTCCATAGGAAGAGAGGGATATGTTAGACAGGGTGTAGTTTGGGGTAGATCAGAGGCAACAATATAGTGGGACATAAAATACAATAGGAAAAAGGCAGAAATCGGCATCCATTGGGTGGAAGTATATTAAGATATATTAAGTAGACATTAAAAGACATTAGGTCCTTTAGTTACATTTGGTGGACATTGGGATACAATGGGTAGAAGTTGGGAAACATGAAGTAGTGGTTGGGAGACCTTAGATTAAGGAGAAAGCTGGGAAACATTGTGCGGGATGCATTGTGTAGAAGTAGGGTACATTGTGTGGAAGTTGAGATGCACTATGTAGAGGTTGGAATGCATTAGGTGGAATTAGGATACATCAGGTAGAAGTTAGCAGATGGATTGTTCAGATACATTAGGTGGACGTTGGGGTACACTGGGTAAAAGTAGGGATATATTAAGTAGACGTTGGGAGATGGGTTGTTAAGATACATTAGGTGGAAGTTAAGGTACATTGGGTAGAAGTTGGGTGATGGGTTGTTAAGATACATTAGGTGGAAGTTGAGGTACATTGGGTAGAAGTTGGGTGATGGGTTGTTAAGATTCATTAGGTGGAAGTTGAGTTACCTTGGGTAGAAGTTGGGATATACAGTATTAAGTAGAAGCTGGGAGCTGTGTTATTAAGATTCATTAGGTGGTACAAGTAGGGGTACATTGAGTAGAAGTTGGGATACATTGGGTTGAAGTTGGGAAACATTATGTGGAAGTTGGGATATATTGGGTAGAAGTTGGGAAACATTAGAAGATATATTGGGTGGAAGTTGGGAAACATTAGAAGATATATTGGGTGGAAGTAGAGGTACTTCCACCCAATAATCCCAATGTCCACCAAATGTAACTAAAGGACCTAATGTCTTTTAATGTCTACTGGAGAAGCTTCAGATGGGTTTTTTGCCTTCCTCTGGATCAACTGGCAGATACTGTAGGTACTTAATAAAAAGAAAAAAAAAAGTTGAACTCGATGGACATGTCTTTTTTCAACCTTACTTACTATGTTACTATGATACTATGTTACTGTGTTACATTGGGTAGAAGTTGGGATATATTAAGCAGAAGCTGGGAGATGAGTTAATATTCATTAGGTGGAAGTTGGGATACATTGGGTAGAAGTTGGGAGACATTAGAAGATACATTAGGTAAAGTTGGGGTACATTAAGTGGAATTTGGGAGACATTAGGTAAAAGTTTGGATGTATTTTGTAGACATTGGGATGCAATAGGTAGAAAGAAAAGTTGGGGTAAATCAGGCAGAAGTTAAGGTTCATAAGACAGACTTGGGGATACATTAGTTAAAAAGTGAGAAGTGATAGATTTGATAGAAGTAAATAAATGCCAGAATTGAGTTGTGAGGAGGAATTTGCCCCCAAGCACTTGTATGTATTTAAATATTGTTTGGAATTTGACAGATGTTTCTTATGGTTCTTTAAAATCTCATTAAGACACGGGGTCATTAAAGTTTAGGAAACACATCAAATCTGGCTTTTGAGTGCCTGACAGAGCCATATCCTAAATACCCAGTAACTAGTGGGGGAACACACAGGCCATGTAATGACTCTGGCAGAGATTAGCAGGAGACTCCCATTAGAGAATGCTGAGATACTCCAGGACAATCAGAAGAAACTCACATTACTTCTTTCCTCTCAGGTTCTTCAGTTCATCAAGGGCAGAAATGACCATGACTACCAACCAAAATGCCACCATCGCTCAAAGGACAGGCTGGTGTAAATTACCCCGGGACACTCTGGAACGGTAAGAACCCTCTCTGCTGTTACTCACATGGCTACTACTGGCATCACTTGCCACATGGCTACTACTGGCATCACTTACCATATGGCTACTACTGGCATCACTTGCCACATGGCTACTACTGGCATCACTTGCCACATGGCTACTACTGGCATCACTTGCCACATGGCTACTACTGGCATCACTTGCCACATGGCTACTACTGGCATCACTTGCCACATGGCTATTCCCTGATTCAGCTCCCTGTTGGCATTGGGGTTAGATGTGATAGAGGCCAGAATCAGATACTCAAGTTGTACTCAGTATCTATGGGGCAAATTCACGAAGCGCCTAACGCTAGCGTTAATTCGCAAGCGTAGCACATTTTCGTTAATTTGGCGATTCACTAACGGACGCTGCCGTAAATTTGCTTACGCCTGGCGAATTTGCGCAATGGAGGTAACTACACAAATTCACTGACGCGCGCATTTTTCTGAACGCTACCTTTTATGCCAGACTTCCTTCGCCACCTCAGACCAGGCGAAGTGCAATAGAGTAGATAGGGATTGTTTCAAAAAAAGTTAAACATTTTCTAAGTCCCAAAAAACGCCGGCGTCTTTTCTTTTTTTATGGGTGATAGGCTGAAAAAGATCAACATTTTTTTTGGGGCTCCCCTCCTTCCCCCCTTCATTTCCTAACTCATGGCACCTTAACTAACAGTGGGCACATGTGTAGGGCAAAATAAACATTTTATTTGATGTTTTGAAGGTTTCCCAGGCTTGTGTAGTGATGCTACATATTCCTCCATTGTAACTTCAATTTGGCGCCGTATGCAAATTAAGCATCGCTAGCGTAACTTCGCTTTGCTTGGCGAATTAACTTCGCAGCCTTACACTTCCACCGAGCGCAACATCGGATTTTAGTGAATTTGCGTAGCGCTGTCGAAAATACGCCAGGCAAAGTGCAGCGAATCAGACGCTGGCGCAACTATGAATCTTAGTGAATTTGCTCTCGGTTGTTTCTCTCTAAACGGTAACATAGTAAGTTAAATTAAAAAAAAAAAAGACACCTGTCCATCAAGTTTAACCTTAAAGGAGAACTAAACCCTATAAATGAACATGGCTAAAAATGTCCTATTTTATATAGTGAACTTATTGCACGAGGCTAAAGTTTGAGCTTGTCAATAGCAGCAATGATCCAGGACTTCAAACTTGTCACAGGGGGTCACCATCTTGGAAAGTGTCTGTGACACTCACATGCTCAGTGGGCTCTGATTGGCTGTTGAGAAGCTAAGCTTAGGGCTCGTCACTAATTATCCAGCAGAAAATGAGCTTCCCTGGCTGTAATATAAGCTGATGCTACAGGTTTGCTGATTATTCAATTCTGATGCTAATTGCACTGGTTTCTGTGCTGCCATGTAGTAATTATGTGTATTAATTACTAATCAGCCTTATATTGTGACATTTCTATTCTATGTGTACTGTATATTGTGAGTGGCTCCCTAAGCTCAGTAAGTGACAGCAGCACAGAGCATGTGAATCAGTGAATCAGCAGAAAAGAAGATGGGGAGTTACTGGGGCATCTTTGGAGACACAGATCTTTACTGCTAAAGGGCTGTGGTTGCCTTGGGCTGGTACATCATGTACAACATTTCTACCTACTTCTTTAGTTAGGCTTTAGTTCTCCTTTAAGTCTATATAAAACCTGCCTAACTGCCAGTTGATCCAGAGGAAGCAAAAAAACCCATCTGAAGCCTCTGCAATTTGCCTCAGAGGGGGAAAAATTCCTTCCTGACTCCAAGATGCAATGGGACCAGTCCCTGGATGAACTTGTACTATGAGCTATCTCCCATATCCCTGTATTCCCTCACTTGCTAAACACCATCCAATTCCAGGATCACATCCCTCACTCTCTCCGTGGGAATCGGGAACAGTCCAAGCCACATTTCAGGTTCTTCTCCAAAAACACAGCTTGGTTGGAATTTCAAATGAGGCTGGAAACCCTATGTACCACAGAACATGCAAGGCATTGTGGGATACGTCTCCTAATGGGGACCTCACCTTAACCCTGTCATTAAACTTGTTTGTCAGTTGGGCGGCTCCTGCTGGATTATCCTCTCCCTCAGGCAGTGGCTCAGTTGTGCAATTTGTGTCAGGCTCTTTAATCATCCGTGTAATGTTACAGATTGTCTCATATTCTTCCAATTAAGTCGCTAAACGATTGGTCAGCCCCGGGCCCCAAAGCATCACAAGGGCCTTTTGGGTGTTGAAATTATAATTGACCTGTCTGCTTATTTACATCCAGTGTAAACATAGAACTCCCCAATTGAGGCTCCTCTAGAGCAGTTTCCAGTATATATATATATGTATATAGTTCCATAACCAACACATGAGAGTCACTGGACTGATGGAAAAGGGGAACTTGATACATTCTGACAAATAACAGTATGGCAGCTCCCACCTATGTGATTAAAGAGAAAGAAAGGTGACTAGACAGAAGAACCTAAGTCAGTATATTACCTGGGCCTGGTGATGGCAGGTGAGTTACCCAATGCCCCTCCAACCTCCGTCCCACTCAACCATGTGACCCTAGTGATGTAACAAAGCTGAGAGGAAAGCTGACAGTTGCGACAAATCAAATGCAACGGAAATAAAGCAAGTGAATGCGTTGTCAGATGAAGTTGCATCGTAGATCCGACACGACACAACGGTCAGACGCAGCGACAATGCATTCACTTACCTTATTTCCGTCGCATGCAATTTGTTGGATGTGATTTATCGCAGCGATTCGGATCGCGCCAAAAACATCCGTGTAGTCCTACCCTTAGATATTACTCTGATTTCAGGGGGAGGTGTATGGCTTTAGTACAGATCGGTATTTAAAGAGCACGTTTTCTACCACTGGTTTGCAAACTGCTACAACTTTATGTTAAAAGGGGTTGTTCACCTTTAAATTAACTGCTAGTATGACGTAGATAGTGATATTCTGAGACAATTTGCACTTGGTTTTCATTTTTTATTATTTATGGTTTTTGAGTTATTTAGCTTTTTATTCAGCAGCTCTCCATATTGCAATATCTGGCTGCTAGGGTCCAAATTTCCTTAGCAGCCATTAGGGATGCACCGAATCCACTTTTTTGGATTCGGCCGAACCCCCGAATCCTTCACGAAGGATTCGGCCGAATACCGAACCGAATCCGAACCCTAATTTGCATATGCCAATTAGGGGTGGGAATGGGAAAACATTTTTTACTTCCTTGCTTTCTGACAAAAAGTCACGCAATTTCCCTCCCTGCCCATAATTTGCATATGCAAATTAGGATTCGGATTCGGTTCGGCCGGCCAGAAGGATTCGGCCGAATCCGAATCCTGCTGAAAAAGGCCGAATCCCGAACCGAATCCTGGATTCGGTGCATCCCTAGCAACCATGCACTCATTTGAATAAGAGTCTGGAATATGAATAGTAGAGGCCTCAATAGAAAGATGAGTAATAAAAAGTCGCACTAACAATACATTACAGAGCATTTGTTTTTTAGATGGGGTCAGTGACCCCCATTTGAAAGCTGGAAAGGGTTAGAAGAGGAAGGCAAATAATTCAAAAACTTTAAAAAACTAAGACCAATTGAAAAGTTGCTTAGAATTGCCTATTCTATAACATACTAAAAGTTAACCCCATGAAGTATCACCCTCCCCTGGCTTGTGTCATCCAATTTAGTGTTTGTTCAGACTGTTCTTTATCATAATCTATTTGTTGTTTAGATTGTCTAGTCTGTTTTATGAATTCATTGTTTTTAATGGTCCCTTATTAAAGATCATTGTGTGTTATAGGGAGGCCCATTTATCAAAGGTCAAATTTCGAATTCATTATATTTAAAACTCCTATAAACTCCCATGAACTCGAAATTCAACCAATCGAAAATTTATTGTAAAAATCGAATTTTTCAAACTTGGGAGAATAGGATTGAATTCGAATTTTAAAAACTCGATTCGAGTTTTTTTCCTCCGAATGTCAGGAAGGCTGCAAACAACTCAAAAATGATCCCTGGACGTCTCCCGTTGAATTAAACAGCAATTGGCCAGGATTTAGGTGGCTAATAGTCTAAATCGAGTTCTTAAAGGGACAGAGTATGATAAAACTCTGAAAATCTAGTTGGAATTTTTTTTAAAAAACTCGTATTGAATTTGAATAACTCTCTAGTCATTTTTGACCATAAAATTTTGGGAATTTGGAAAACGAAGCGCTCTGAATGCCATCCTGCTAGCCAGCAGGGAGGCCATTCGGGGAGAAAAGTCGCCCGAAAAAGAGTCGCTGGGCAACTAATCTGCACAGATCTTCTCATCTGTCTCTGTCCTTACCCTAGTACTCTAAATCTCTGCACCTGCTCCTGGGCTGCTCTCCTCCCCATAGTCAGATGCTATGACAAGTGTTAGCAGTTGGGTTAATAGTAATTAGTAGTAGTTCTACCTTTCTAAGCCACTGAACAGAAGTGCAGCTGGAAAGCACTGCCTCCTATTTATTTAGTTATCCTCCAGGTGAGGCCCCAGATTTTCTAGTTTACCAGGGGTCCCTTGTGTAACCTCCACCCATAGGGATTGGCTAACAAGAATAACCCGGCACTGCCCAATATGCATCAGCCCATAGTGATACAGAGTATGACATAATCACATGATCACATCAAGCCATTGGCCCAAGCAAGTCCTTCCCCGTGGTTAATAATTCTACATCTGACAGCGCTGGAAACTGTCTCATTTATAAACATGGGCAAATAACAACCAATCATTAATTAGCTTCTTTCAGCCATCTGCAGGCTGAACACTGAAAGCTAACATCTGATTGGTTGCTATGAGTTACAGGTGCAAATTTGCCCAGTGTTTATAAATGAGGCCCAGAGATTTTTCCAGACAAGAAGGGGCCACACACCAGCGACTTGCCAAGGAGGCTTCAGTCATATGGCCCCCCAAATGCCATATAATAATGCCTACTAGTTCCTATTAATATCCTCAGGAGAGAGGCAGCGTGGGAAGGTTGTAGTTGATTCTAAATGGGGAGGTTCACCTTTAAGGTCATTTTTAGTATGTTATAGAATGGCTACTGCTAAGCAACGTTTCAATTGGCCTTAATTTTTTATAGTTTTTGAATTATTCTGACTTTCAAATGGGGGTCAGTGACCCCATCTAAAAAAAAACCTGTAAGGCTCCACATTTATTGTTACTTTTTATACCTCATCTTTCTATTCAGGCCTCTACTATTCATATTCCAGTCTCTTATTGAAATCAGTGCATGGTTGCTAGGGTAACATGGACCCTAGCAATCAGACTGCTGAAATTACAACATTGAGAGCTGACTCTCTCAACATTATTTAAAAGCTAATTTTAAGGTACAAAAACACTTGAAAATATGTATTTACTCCTTTTAGGTCACTACTAGCTGTGCCAAAGGTTCACTTACCTAATAAATATGTATATGTGTGTTTTATAGGCACATTTAAAGCAGTTTCGTGACATAGAAGAACAATAAACACCACTATAAAAAGATTTGTGAAAGATAAAATATGTCAAGGAATGTTCTGGGAACACCATACCCTCGCTTATACTCCTGCACTGAACAGCCGGGAAGGGCCAGATGAAATGGCCTCTTCTTCAGGCGACTTATCTCCCCGAACTGCCTACCCGCCGGCTAGAATTTTATACTTAATTGGCTTTTGGCAGAGAGCCCAGATAACATGGCAGGTGCACTTGGATACTTTTGTATCAATTTAAGATAAGCAAGGAAACAGCTGTAACAATGTAAGATAAGCCGGTCTCTGTGATTTGCAGCTTAAAGAACAATTCACCTTTATTAGCACTAGATAGGTATCTAATATATAGAGACAAGAGGAAAGTGTTGGAAGGGTTACTGTCTGCTCTCTCTCATTTCCCTACAGAAATAGGGATTGGTAACACTAGATAGGTACCTCATATATAGAGACAAGAGGAAAGTGTTGGAAGGGTTACTGTCTGCTCTCTCTCATTTCCCTACAGAAATAGGGATTGGTAGCACTAGATACAGTAGGTACTAGAGACAGACACAAGAGGAAAGTGTTGGAAGGGTTATTGTCTGATCTCAATGAGAGCAGAGCAGACAGTAACCCTTCCAACACTTTCCCTTTTCGGCCTGTCCTGTTCCTGAGCTTGTTGATGTTATGTCTTTGCTATTTTATTTTCCTCTTAGATGCCCTTGGCACATGCCTTTCCTGCCCTGCCCTACGTAAGCCATAATACAAGGCAAAGTGGGACAAGGCTATGTAGGAGAAATTTGGTAAATTTCTGTAAGTGGCCCCTAGTGTTGGACCCTGTAGGGCCTATTACCCAGTGCAGGAAACAGGGGCCGTAATATGGTCTGTGGATGTAACATCCCGGAAACAGGGACTCATGTAATTGTCTCTGGGCTTTCTCTGTCGTCAGCCTGTCCTGTGTGGCCCTTATTGATTAGCCGACATGAGCCCGAGCTAAACCGGAAACAGGAAAGGAGCCCGGATCAAAAGCTACTGTGGGACAGAAAGGGACGTCATATTTTTTAAAAAAACTGCTGCTATATGAGAGTGTAAACTATAAAGATGAATTTGTATGCTGCAGACAATGATTTTGAAAAATTGCAATTGGTCTTAGTTTAATTCCCCGTAGGAAATATGGACTGGTAGAACTAGATAGGTACCTAATATATAGAGACATACTGTACATTGTTTTTATTCACCAGGTCGGAGAATCAACAGATATTTATCCTGGGAATATTGTCTCAGGGATCACGTCATACAAGGATATAAAAGTCTCTGCAATTAGTTTAAACCCAGCAAGAGCTCATGGAACAGGGAGAGCGACTTTTATTCTCGGTTGCCAGGCAAATCCTCGTAGATAGAAATTAGCTCTCACCCTGAAATCTAAAGATCACAATTAGCAACAATCAGACTGAATAAAAACCCAAGGAACCCCGAGAGGCAGAATCGCTGATCTGCTTATTTCTCTCGCACTGGCAACATTCATTGCTACCTTTGTGACTTCTCGCAGTTTTACCGGAAAATTTGGACGCTTCTGACAACATAGATAGTTGTTCTCACAGGAACGATCCATGAACTGGTCTCAGATTTTACACTGGAAATAAACAGTCATCACTATAAATGTTTGCAGCGTCCAAGTAATGACAGTCGGCCCTTAAAAAAAGACAGCGTCGACATCCCCCGTTGTCGCCCATTGCTCTGCGTCAGTGCAAAACAAACTGGAAAACGATCCATGGGGTTCCAAACGTTTCAGGATAAGAACCGGTTGAAAATATTTAAAGGGTACTGTACACTTTTAATTAGCTTTTCGTAGATGGGCCTGTTCTGAACAGCTTTCCAATTGGTCTTCATTATTTTATAAGGTTCTTGAATGAAGCTGATGTGTCTGCAAAGCAAATAGAGAGCAGTATAATAGCCACAGCCACTTCATGTTTAGAGACCCCAGAACATAAATCAGTATAAATACAACGCTAACTTAATGTCCCCGGAACTTGTAGGGTTAGGGTTAGGGTTAGGGTTAGGTTTATAGTGATTTTAACTCTTCCACAAGCAGATAACCAGGGGTGAACTGCCATTCCCGACTTCTGATACTCGCTTAGTGAGTGTTTTACCTGTGTCTCCCCTCTGTGCACTAACCTACTGTTTTGTTTTATTTCCAGGTCTCAGTCCGTGTCCCCCCCACCTGTGCTGTCTCCAATCAAAATCACTTCCTACCCCTTGAGTGACAGTGAAGAATTCTGCAGATCCGCCCACTTTCCCAGCATCCCCAGTAATAAGCTGGTCATCAAGGACTGGACCCTGCGAGGATCAAACGCACGTGACGGACACCTAAGAGCTTCGGAGGCTGATTCTTCGAGCCCCCTCCTAAAGTCGGTGAGTGTTGCTTGCCTGGATAATAGACTCTCTGTCTTTAAAGGGCCCAGTCAAAAGGAAAATGTTGAGGAGCCCAAGGATGGGATTGGGGGCCTCCATCTGAATCGGAGCACGCTTTCCTTGGGATTTGCTGCCAACCAGCGCAATCGCTCTCTCAACAGGACCCCAGTGCGTAGCCAAGCGCTCGATATTCGCCGGAAAATTTCACAATGGGAGTGCCGCAAGGATTGCACCCCCAAACTGAGCTTGTTCATGGACAGAGGAGATCAGGACGACCTCTCCGCCAGTGAAGGATGTTCCAGCATTTTGACTTCACCATGCAGCGAAAAGACCTTTGACTTTAAAGGGTATCGGAGAATGAGCAAGACGTTTTCCGAGTGTTCCTATCCAGAAACCGAAGAGGAGGAGGCGGCTTTGGAACGGGATTCTCATCACAGGTTCGAAAGGAGGTCAAGTCGGACTGAGCCGGCCAATGCTTTCATCAGGGGCTACTCGAGGAAGGACTCTTCTGCCGTGCTCAACAGAATCCAGAAGATTGAGAAGGCCCTCAAGGACAACCCTGGCATGGGCCTCCCGCAGTTGCCCAGCAGTTGTTACAATGTGGAATTGGGCAGGAAAAAGTCCATTACGTCCGGTACTTTAGACAGTCCCATTGACACCGGTGGAATCGGCAAAGTTGGACCTGTACAAATTGTAAATGATAAGGATCAATCACTTGATAAAAACTCCAAAACTGTGCTGAACAATTGCCAAACCCCCAGCCCCGAGGTCAACCCCGTCCCCAAGCCCAAACGGACCTTTGAGTATGAAGCCGACAGAAACCACAGGGGCAAACCCAGCAATGGTCTGACTTGTTCCCCCACGGCTGTTTCGCCTCCCCCTCTCCCCTCTACCCCAGCGCCCCCGGCCACAAGGAGATCCAAAAAAGACTCTCACCGGAAAAGCCAAAGCAGGTAAATCACTGCCTTTATACACAAGCCAATATAGGGGCAATATAGGGGCAAATTAGCATTGGGATACCCCAGAGGCACCACCTGATCTGGTAAAACACCTGCCAAGGCCGGGGCCTGTATTTGAAATTTACTGGCAATATAGTTGCCGGTAAATTTTTAATACCCTTAATAAAAGCCCCAATCTGCTCGTAGCGTAACTTTTCTCCACCTTCTGGCCATTGCGCAACATGGCTCCACCCCTTTTATGTCATGGCCTGCCCCTTTTACGCCATGACCCGCCCCCTTTACATCACAGTCCGCCCCTTCCCGCCCCCACCACTGGCCGGTAGAGAATGTTATGAAAATGTGACAACCCTACCTGATCCTTCCATCTCAAGCTGATGCTCCTGCCTCTCACCCTCCAAAGAAATACTCATTGCAAGGGAGACCCCACTTTCCTGCATATGGGGTTATACCATCATATTGTACATACAGTATGGCCGCTCTCACCCACATATATATATATATATATATATACTGTATATAAATACAGAGAAAAGAAAGTTATCCATGGGAGAGAATAGCGTACAGGGATAAATACTAGGAACATCTAGTAGAGTAACGGGGTTATTTACTAAAATCTGAATTTATCTCATTATTTTAATAAAAAAAACCATGACCAAACTCCCATCCTTGATTTGACCTTATTTATTAATTAAAAAAACTTGAATTAATCGGATCAGGGCCCCAATAAAATCGAGCAAAAGCCCAAACTTTTTTCCCGACTAGCTCGATTTTTTTCAGGATTTTGCCTGATCTGATTCATTTGTTTTTTTTTAATTAATAAATACGCTCAATTGGAGTATAATAAATCTTGAAAATGTTTTGCCCTAAAACGCCTGAACAGATAAAATTGAGTTTAGTAAATAACCCCCTAGATGTCCGGTGGAATTTATGGGCAGTTAATCCGGAAAAGATTCCATGCTGCTACAGAGTACTCAGATATATGATGCTGAGGGTCAAATTATTTGTCGGTTTAATCTGGAAGGGGCTCCTTCTTGTATGTTACTTAAGGGGAAGTTCACTTCCCTATCAGCATTGTGTTTATTTCTGCCCTTGGATTCTGCTTCCATTAAATTAAAATTATTTTCCTCCTAAGGAGGTCAGTGACCCCGACAACCAACAGCAGCCTGCCTGTGTGTCTCCCTTTCTGTCTGTTTGTCTCATTCCACATCTTGCCAACAGCTCTTACATATGTTTTAAAGGGGTTGTTCACCTTTAAATTAACTGTTAGTATGCTGTAGAGAGGGATATTCTGAGACGATTTCCAATTGGTTTTCATTTTTTATTATTTGTGGTTTTTGAGTTATTTAGCTTTTTGTTCAGCAGCTCTCCAGTTTGTAATTTCAGCACTCTGGTTCCTAGGGTCTTTACCTTAGCAACCAGGCAGTGGCTTAAATAAGAAACTGGAATTTGTATAGAAGAGGTCCTTAACGAAAAGATAAGTAATAAAAATTAACTATAACTATAACATTAACATTACAGGCTTACAGAGCAATAAGTTATGGTCTGCCGGGGTGAGTGACCCCTGTCTAAAAACTTGAAAGGGTCAGAAATCATTCAAAAACTACAACAAATAAACAATAAAGACCAACTGAAAAGTTGGCCATTCTATAACATACTAAAAGTTAACTTCCAGGTGAACCACCCCTTCAGTGTTTAGCCCCTATTAACCTATTACTCTCTGGCATCTTCTTGGATCTTCCAGAAAATCTCTAGAGTTCGAGGACGAATCAAGTGTCCAGTCTGTGAGTCCGTCTTCCCCTGTAGAAAACGGTACGGAAAAGCAGCCCCGATCGGGGCCCAAAAGCACTTTAGAAGAGAACGCCTATGAAGATATCGTTGGTAAGTGAAGCCAATTAAATTATTCGCTGCACTGCTGGTTCTTGCCACTAGGAATACTGACTGATGCTACATTCTTTCATGAGTTCCAAAAAGCAGTGCAAAGCAATGTGGCAACTGATAATGTTTAATCGGTGAAGAGATGCTTGGGATAAAACTAGGTTTTGTTATCTGATGGCAGCCCATTTAAGTGCTCTATAATATAAAATGACCACTTATCTTAAATGTCTTTTATGTATAATCGGGATACAAGTGGCCATACACAGGGTCCGCCCGTTTGGTGATCTCTCCCCGATATGCCCACACTGAGGTAGTCAATATCTGGCTGATCATAATGCTGCCAATATGGGCGGTCGGATTTGGGAACCATATCTATGAACAGATGCGGCCACGATTTGAAGGGATTTTTAACCCTGCCAGATCAAGAACTGCCCGACTTTCGTATTGTTCTGTATCAATCTTGTATCAGTCTTGGCAATACATTGGTAGTGTATCAGTAATCAGTATTGTATTGGTAATCAGTCAGTAATGTATTGGCAATGTATCAGTACTGTTTTGGCAATGTATTGGTAATGTATTTGTAATCAATCAGTAATATATTGGTAATCAATCAGTAATGTATTGGTAATCAATCAGTAATGTATTGGTAATTAATCAGTAATGTATTGGTAATCAATCAGTATTATATTGGTAATCAATCAGTAATATATCGGTAATCAATCAGTAATGTATTGGTAATCAATCAGTAATGTATTGGTAATCAATCAGTATTATATTGGTAATCAATCAGTAATATATCGGTAATCAATCAGTAATGTATTGGTAATCAATCAGTAATGTATTGGTAATCAATCAGTATTATATTGGTAATCAATCAGTAATATATCGGTAATCAATCAGTAATGTATTGGTAATCAATCAGTAATGTATTGGTAATCAATCAGTAATGTATTGGTAATCAATCAGTAATATATTGGTAATCAATCAGTAATGTATTGGCAATGTATCAGTACTGTATTGGCAATACATTGGTAATCAATCAGTAATGTATTGGCAATGTATTAGTATTGTATCAGTAACGTATTGGCAATGTATTGGCATGGTATCAGTAATGTATCAGTAATGTATTTGTAATGTATTTGTATTGTATCAGTACTGTATTGGCAATACATTGGTAATCAATCAGTAATGTATTGGCAATGTGTTGGTACTGTATCAGTAATATACTGGTAATTAGTCGTGAGCGAATTTTTTGCGAAATTGTGGCAAAAATTCGCCGCAGAAAAAAATACAAAAAAAAAAGACACCAAGACAAAACAGTCACAGAGACAAAAAAAGTTGCCACAAGAAAAAACTCCCATTGATCTTAATGCATACGGAGCGAGAAAAATTGTTGCTGCTTAAAAAATTGTCAGCGTAAAAAAAAAAAAAAAGTTTAACTTCAAGGTGTTTTGCGAATTTTTTGCCATTTTCGCTCATCACTAAGTAAGGTGCCTGTAATATCATGGAAATGTATCATCAGAATATCATCAATGTATCAGTAATGTATTAGCCAGTACTGTTCTGCCCCTACAGTAATACAAGGACAGACAGTGTTATACAGAGATCACAGGTTGGTCTGGCCTTAGAATATAATGTTTTGTCCAAGGATTAGTTAAACAGGCTGTTAGCCTTTAAATTAACTGTTAGTATGATATAGAGAGGGATATTCTGAGACAATTTGTAATTGGTTTTCATTTTTTATTATTTGTGGTTTTATTTAGCTTTTTATTCAGCAGCTCTCCAGTTTGCAATTTCAGCATTCTGGTTGCTAGGGTACAAATTCCCCTAGCAACCGTGCACCGATTTGAACAAGAGACTGGAACAGGAGAGGCCCGAATAGAAAGATGAATAATAAAAAGTAGCAATAACAATAAATGTGTAGTCTTATTGAGTAATTGTTTTTTTAGATGGGGTCAGTGACCCCCGTTTGAAAGCTGGATAATGTCAGAAAAAGAAGGCAAACAATTCAAGAATTATAAAAAAAAACAAAATAAAATAATGAAGACCAATTGAAAAGTTGCTTAGAATAGGCCATTCTATAACATACAAAATGATTAACATAAAGAAGAGCCACCCGTGCAAATGAATTAAACTACCAGTTCAGATGTGCAACTCCCAGCACCCTCTGCTGCAGGGGCTTCCCATATATAGATATATAGGATTTTACTTTGCTACCGGGCTGAGTACTATAATAATCGCCCCTAACCCTGACACATACAGACCAGCAGGATCATTAGGGCCCCACGTGGGCCCCGAACCCACATACAAAATATTTACGTCAACCCGAAATGATGAATCTCCCCAGTAGAAAAGAATTGAGGGGTCCAGGTGAGTCTTGTCTCAAATATTCCCTTCCCTGGAGCTGAAAGGTGATACGGGGGCTGCGTGGGAACAGATTCCAGGATCAGGGGACAAGTGGAGGTGCTGCCATACCGCATTCTATACTGTGCCCCGACATTTCTTCCATTTCTGAGATTTAGATGGTGATGAGTAGGGATGTAGCGAACTGCCGTTTTGGTGTTCGCGAACGCCGTTCGCGAACCCTGGCAAAAATGCGAACAGTTCGCGAACAGTTCGCGAACTTCGAACACCCGCAAAATCGTTCGTTTCAAACGATCGAAGGATTTTAATCGTTCGATCGAAGGATTTTCGTTCGAATCGAACGATCGAAGCCATTCGATCGAATGCTTTTCATTCGATCGAATGCTTACAATCGTTCGAACGAATGGAAATCGTTCCATTTTAGCGGTCGAAGGAATCGAATGGTCGAATGGTCGAACGATTTTTATTCGAATCGAACGCGAACTCAAATTGGCGAACGTCGCGCGACGTTCGCGAACATTCGGTGGACGCGAACAGTCGAAGTTCGCGCGAACTAGTTCGCCGGCGAACAGTTCGCTACATCCCTAGTGATGAGGGACAGAGGAGTGCCCCCCTCTTTGTGTCAGCGCCCCTGACCTTTATACATCATGATTTTTATGATGTCGTTTTTTATCTCTAAATGACAATGGGGCTCATTTATCAACACTGGGCAAATTTACTCACGGGCAGTTGCCTATAGCAACCAATCAGTAATTAGCTTTTTAAAGCCAGCTGTAAGTAGAACAATGTATGCACCAATCTGAGTGGTTGCCATGGGTTACTGCCCATGAGCAAATTTGCCCAGTGTTGATAAATGACCCCCACTGTTTACACTGCAAATAATTCCCTCTACAATATAAAAAGTCATTCCTGTATTTAGTTGTAATATTGGTGTGTAGGTGCATCTCAGCTCATTTGTGATTTCAGAAAGAGCCAACACTTTAGGATGGAACTGCTTTCTGGCAGCCTGTTGTTTCTCCTACTCAATGTAACTGAATGTGTCTCAGTGGGACCTGGATTTTACTATTGAGTGTTGTTCTTAGATCTACCAGGCAGCTGTTATCTTGTGTTAGGGAGCTGTTATCTGGTTACCTTCCCATTGTTCTGTTGTTAGGCTGCTATTGATAAAACGCCAACTTGCAGTACAGCAGTAAAAAGTGACTGAAGTTTATCAGAGCACAAGTCACATGACTGGGGGCAGCTGGGAAACTGACAATATGTCTAGCCCCATGTCAGATTTCAAAATTAAATATAAAAAAATCTGTTTGCTCTTTTGAGAAATGGATTGCAGCGCAGAATTCTGCTGGAGCAGCACTATTAACTGATGTGTTTTGAATAAAACATTTTTCCCCATGACAGTATCCCTTTAAGGTGCCGGGAGTATCACACAGGTGTATTTACACAGGGCGGGGACCTTCCATGATCTTTATTATGGTTCAGCTCTTTCTATAGAGATTCAGGCTGCCCCTGTACCAAATACCTGCACTGTTAGGTCACGTAGGGGTTCCTTTAAAGGGTAAGTTCACCTTTACAGAAACTGTTGTTATGGCATAGATGAGCCTATTCTAAGCAAAAACCTCCAGAAGTAAAAAGTCAAGACCAACTGCAATCACCCGTGCGTTATACAAGAAAAGTTTATTTTCAGATGAACTACCTTCTTTAAAGGGGAAGTAACAGCTTATAAACGTTGAAGGGTTCTCACTGCTGATTTAAATAGAGGTCTGATATTTCTGGGACATTCCTCTCAGTTTTAAGCAGCAGCTTGGCCTTTCCCAGCATAAAAAAAGAATATCTAACAACTATTATTACTTATTAAGCTGTCTGGCTGCACAGAAATCAGTACAGCCAGCGGCACATATTAACCAGGGGGGCAAATGGTACAAGCCACGGGGGTGTTGGACAGAAAGACTAATTAGCAGGAGAAACAATAGGTAGTGGTAATTAATAGTCTGATTATTACTAGAGTGAGGGAGAATCACTGGCCAGTATTGGCTACTAGTCTGGGGGAGAATTACTAGTCACTGGTAGCTTCTAAATAGTGGGAGCTATAGTACTAGTCTCAGCAGAAGTTACTAGCGAATGAAATTTATTGGGATTTATTATGCTGAGTTACTAGATATTAGTACTTACTAGTCAGTGGAAATTACTAGCTTGAGGAAAAGTTACTAGTAATTAGTACTTACTAATCGAGGTGAATTACTGTCCTTGGGGTGTAAGAGGTGTTGCGCCCCCAGTAAGTCTGCCCCGGTTTGTGCAGTGAGGAGTGAAGTGATTGCAGTAGAGAGAGAGAGGGGGTCAGGGCTGTGTTTTGGGGGGTCCTTGCTGGATCACCCCCAAAACTCACGGCTGAGCCACAATGTAACAAGCTGCATCCCGGCGTGAAATCCGATTGGTCTTTCTCAATCACAACTTCATTAGGGGACAGTGGGGCGTAACGTGTGCCTAATCCACTGCTCAATTTCACACTCTTTTTGTCCCAAGATATTTGGGCTGTGAGTCGCCCCCACTGTTCCCCTCAGCGTTGCTCAGATACAAGGAACGAGCAGCAAAGCCATTGGGAGTCACAGCTTGGCAAACCGGCATCTTAAACCTGAAATCTCTACATTGGCCCCGGGGCCCCTTCTTTCATTCCACTGGCCCCTCACAAATCAATGAACCATTTGAGAGGAGACTGGAAAGGGTCAAAGTTTTTCGGGGAATCTCAAAAATGCCTGGGTCGCTACTCTTCAGTTTTGGCAGTTGCTAGGAACAGATTGAATACAACTGGAGCCATAATGTGCCGAATAAACTATATCCATATGTAGAGTAGAACTGCAGCCAAATAGTAATTCTGCCTGTCTTTTCCTATTGTTAATCCTCTGGGTGAGAAACGCCTGCGATTAGACATCTGCACTCACCCCTCTCCCCAAATACACATAACCTGCACCCTCATTGTAGCAAACAGAGGTTATGAGATATCCCTCCCCACACATTCACTAAATATTCATTTCTAGTCTGTGCAGAGAGCGAAGCTGTGCCTATAGTAACCTTGGGCAAGGGAGTGTGACTGTGGGATAGCAGGTATAGTAGGGAGAGATGGTGCCTATAGTAACAGTGGATAATAGTCTCTGGGAAGGGAGTGTGACTGTGGGATAGCAGGTATAGTAGGGAGAGATGGTGTCTATAGTAACAGTGGATAATAGTCTCTGGGAAGGGAGTGTGACTGTGGGATAGCAGGTATAGTAGGGAGAGATGTGTATATAGTAACAGTGGATAATAGTCTCTGGGAAGGGAGTGTGACTGTGGGATAGCAGGTATAGTAGGGAGAGATGTGTCTATAGTAACAGTGGATAATAGTCTCTGGGAAGGGAGTGTGACTGTGGGATAGCAGGTATAGTAGGGAGAGATGTGTCTATAGTAACAGTGGATAATAGTCTCTGGGAAGGGAGTGTGACTGTGGGATAGCAGGTATAGTAGGGAGAGATGGTGTCTATAGTAACAGTGGATAATAGTCTCTGGGAAGGGAGTGTGACTGTGGGATAGCAGGTATAGTAGGGAGAGATGTGTCTATAGTAACAGTGGATAATAGTCTCTGGGAAGGGAGTGTGACTGTGGGATAGCAGGTATAGTAGGGAGAGATGGTGCCTATAGTAACAGTGGATAATAGTCTCTGGGAAGGGAGTGTGACTGTGGGATAGCAGTTATAGTAGGGAGAGATGGTGCCTATAGTAACAGTGCATAATAGTCTCTGGGAAGGGAGTGTGACTGTGGGATAGCAGGTATAGTAGGGAGAGATGGTGTCTATAGTAACAGTGGGATAATAGTCTCTGGGAAGGGAGTGTGACTGTGGGATAGCAGGTATAGTAGGGAGAGATGGTGCCTATAGTAACAGTGGATAATAGTCTCTGGGAAGGGAGTGTGACTGTGGGATAGCAGGTATAGTAGGGAGAGATGTGCCTATAGTAACAGTGGATAATAGTCTCTAGGAAGGGAGTGTGACTGTGGGATAGCAGGTATAGTAGGGAGAGATGGTGTCTATAGTAACAGTGGGATAATAGTCTCTGGGAAGGGAGTGTGACTGTGGGATAGCAGGTATAGTAGGGAGAGATGGTGCCTATAGTAACAGTGGATAATAGTCTCTGGGAAGGGAGTGTGACTGTGGGATAGCAGGTATAGTAGGGAGAGATGGTGCCTATAGTAACAGTGGGATAATAGTCTCTGGGAAGGGAGTGTGACTGTGGGATAGCAGGTATAGTAGGGAGAGATGGTGCCTATAGTAACAGTGGATAATAGTCTCTGGGAAGGGAGTGTGACTGTGGGATAGCAGGTATAGTAGGGAGAGATGGTGCCTATAGTAACAGTGGATAATAGTCTCTGGGAAGGGAGTGTGACTGTGGGATAGCAGTTATAGTAGGGAGAGATGGTGCCTATAGTAACAGTGGATAATAGTCTCTGGGAAGGGAGTGTGACTGTGGGATAGCAGGTATAGTAGGGAGAGATGGTGTCTATAGTAACAGTGGGATAATAGTCTCTGGGAAGGGAGTGTGACTGTGGGATAGCAGGTATAGTAGGGAGAGATGTGTCTATAGTAACAGTGGATAATAGTCTCTGGGAAGGGAGTGTGACTGTGGGATAGCAGGTATAGTAGGGAGAGATGGTGCCTATAGTAACAGTGGATAATAGTCTCTGGGAAGGGAGTGTGACTGTGGGATAGCAGGTATAGTAGGGAGAGATGTGTCTATAGTAACAGTGGATAATAGTCTCTGGGAAGGGAGTGTGACTGTGGGATAGCAGGTATAGTAGGGAGAGATGTGTCTATAGTAACAGTGGGATAATAGTCTCTGGGAAGGGAGTGTGACTGTGGGATAGCAGGTATAGTAGGGAGAGATGGTGCCTATAGTAACAGTGGGGTAATAGTCTCTGGGTAGGGAGTGTGACTGTGGGATAGCAGGTATAGTAGGGAGAGATGGTGTCTATAGTAACAGTGGATAATAGTCTCTGGGAAGGGAGTGTGACTGTGGGATAGCAGGTATAGTAGGGAGAGATGGTGCCTATAGTAACAGTGGGGTAATAGTCTCTGGGTAGGGAGTGTGACTGTGGGATAGCAGGTATAGTAGGGAGAGATGGTGTCTATAGTAACAGTGGGATAATAGTCTCTGGGAAGGGAGTGTGACTGTGGGATAGCAGGTATAGTAGGGAGAGATGGTGCCTATAGTAACAGTGGATAATAGTCTCTGGGAAGGGAGTGTGACTGTGGGATAGCAGGTATAGTAGGGAGAGATGTGTCTATAGTAACAGTGGATAATAGTCTCTGGGAAGGGAGTGTGACTGTGGGATAGCAGGTATAGTAGGGAGAGATGTGTCTATAGTAACAGTGGATAATAGTCTCTGGGAAGGGAGTGTGACTGTGGGATAGCAGGTATAGTAGGGAGAGATGGTGTCTATAGTAACAGTGGATAATAGTCTCTGGGAAGGGAGTGTGACTGTGGGATAGCAGGTATAGTAGGGAGAGATGTGTCTATAGTAACAGTGGATAATAGTCTCTGGGAAGGGAGTGTGACTGTGGGATAGCAGGTATAGTAGGGAGAGATATAATATGTATGTATCATAAAACTGAACACCAATTTTCTTATCTCACTCCCAGTCTCTACTACCCCCCCAACCAGTTGTGGTTAAACTACATCTCCCAGCATGCCCTGTTAGTGTCTATACCCAGCTGGTAGGACTTAGAGGCCAGACAGTAAATTTCGAGTGCGTGTGGATTTGGAAAAGGAAAAAAAAAGAAATAGAAAAGAAAGAGATGTTTGGGGAGTCGTTGGCAGATTCCATGTGCAGACGGAGAATGAGTCACTCTGGAATCTAAAGAGACTTTGTGCTCAGCTCTCGTTTAGTTCACAAGATTCTGGTTTCTTTAAACCCAAACGCTGTTTTATTTGTCCCCCTTTTCTGCAACAAGCAGGCGAATCCCACAAGGAGAATCCTTACGAAGATGTGGATCTAAAAGGGAGGCACTTGAGTCGGAAGTCTCAGCCGTCCCCTGACAGTTGCAGAGAGACCCCCAGCAGGATGTGGCGGTTGCAGGAGCGGATGTACACCTCCCCCACCCAGGTAGGACCCCGCTGTGCTGCTAGAGTTTTGGGGACCACAGTTCCATATAGAGCTTGCTGGAAGTGACATAAATAGATGTTACTGGGCCCCACAGCAAATTAGTTTTGGGGTCCCCAAAACTTCCAGAGGGTGATTAGTTTTACCAGTATATATTGTAATTGCATAGGAATTAGGGCCCACAACATTCCTGGGCCCACCGGCAGCCTCATAGTGACACCCCTAATTATCCCACATAAATCATAACACTTTGCTCTTTTTCTTTTCCTCCCAAAAGCTCCCCACAAAGGGCAGTAGCCAGTCCTTACGGATTGGAAGCCAGTCGGAGCGAAAAAGTCGCCATGTGCCGCGATTGCCCAAGCGCCACAGTCATGATGACATGTTGTTACTGGCCCAGCTAGCCATCCCGCCATCTCCATCCAGCCTGAATGACGACAGTCTGAGTACCACTAGCGGGATGCTGTCCACACGCAGGTCAAGGAGGATCCCCAAGGTAAAAAAACCCAGCCAGGTATCCCCAAAATTCAGTAAGTTTACTTTTACTGCACAATCTCCTTTAAAAAGCGATTCTCATTTACATACCCTTTAAAATTCCATTAAAATGTTCTAGTCCCACCCACTGCTTGAGTCACAGACTCCCGGCTCTTCCACCCTGTAAGCTTTTAGTAGTGTTCTAGTCCCACCCACTGCTTGAGTCACAGACTCCCTGCTCCTCCCCCTGTAAATTTTTATGATTGTTCTAGTCCCACCCACTGCTTGAGTCACAGACTCCCTGCTCCTCCCCCTGTAAGCTTCCATCAGAATGTTCTAGTCCCACCCACTGCTTGAGTCACAGACTCCCTGCACCTCCCCCTGTAAGCTTCCATCAGTGTTCTAGTCCCACCCACTGCTTGTGTCACAGGCTCCTTGCTCCTCCCCCTGTAAATTTTTAGGATTGTTCTAGTCCCACCCACTGCTTGAGTCACAGGCTCCCTGCACCTCCCCCTGTAAGCTTCCATCTGTGTTCTAGTCCCACCCACTGCTTGAGTCACAGACTCCCAGCTCTTCCCCCTGTAAGCTTTTATGATTGTTCTAGTCCCACCCACTGCTTGTGTCACAGGCTCCCTGCTCCTCCCCTTGTAAATTTTTATGATTGTTCTACTCCCACCCACTGCTTGAGTCACAGACTCCCTGCTCCTCCCCCGTAAGCTTCCATCAGAGTGTTCTAGTCCCACCCACTGCTTGAGTCACAGACTCCCTGCCCCTCCTCGATTGCCTTCAATTTCCATACACAGTACAATCATCCGAAGGTTCAGGCCTCTTGGGAAATTTGGTGAAATTCACGTGGCCCCTAATATTTCTGCACAGCCATGGGACCACACCTTCTGTAAAATTGGCCAAAACCCCACTCTAATCAGAAAGAGGTGCTGCAGCTGCTACAGATTTTAACCCCTACAAATCTCTCCTTCCCAAAGCTGGTGCAGAGGATCAACTCCATCTACAGCGCAAAGCGGGGCAAGAAGCGCCTCAAGAAACTGTCCATGTCCAACCTGGAGACTGCGTCATTGCGAGGTACGATGATCAGCACCCCAAAATTGTCCTCTGCAGCCCTTGTGGGCATTTACAGTAAATCACTGCCAATGGTTCGGCTTTTCTATCTGGGGTTCATGCTGTATGCCGGGGGGTGCACAGCATGAGTCATATTTTCAGAAACTGTAACGATTTCCGTAACGTAAAGCACATTTTGTCTTTCTGCGCAGATGAAAACAGCGAGAGCGAAAGCGACTCGGACGACAGGTTCAAAGGTGAGACGATGGGGTCCAGTTTAAAGGGGAAGTTCAATAGAACAGTTACAATGTAATAAATGCCTCTTGGGAAACACTGACTCCTCTTCCTCCACCTCCAGCCCACACACAGCGCCTGGTTCATATCCAGTCCATGCTGAAGCGGGCGCCCAGTTACCGGACCCTGGAGCTGGAACTCATTGAGTGGCAGGAGAGGGAGCTGTTCGAGTATTTTGTGGTCGTGTCGATGAAGAAGAAACCCATGAAAAACACGTATATCCCAGAAGTGACGTATCAGTTCCCCAAGGTGCGCCACGTACACTGTAACTAACACATGTACTGCTGGTCCTGACTGCATGTACCACTGCAACAATGTAGCATCACTGGGCCCTCCTCTAGCCGAGACCTCACTTCCCACAATGCTTTGCGTGTTCTATGTTTAAAGGAGATGGCATTGTGGGAAATGGAGTCTAGGCTGGAGGAGAGCTAACTACTGTTTCAGTAGCTTATGTAGTCAGGAGCAGCAGTGCAAAAACCAGCAGGGGTTGCTTTCAATAACATAATGTAACAAACGTGAAAACAATTAGAAAGTTGCTTAGAATTACATTTCCTTTGGGTTTACTTCCCCTTTACCTGCTAAATGCCCCGCCCCCTCTGTACTTTATCCCTGTTACTAAGTGAGTGTTCCTTACTCATAGTTAGAGAGGCAGACGAAGCAGGTGCGAGAGGCGGAGGAACGCCTTAAAGCCATCCCCCAGTTCTGCTTCCCCGACGCACGTGATTGGACGCCGGTGTCGGAATATAGCAGGTAAGTGCGTCTCTTGCTGTTGCGCCGACCTTCTGATTATAATCAGCACCAGGATATTTCTGCTTCAACCGACAGCTGGTTCCTATTTGCCTGTTTGTGCTGGAATGTTGGATTGTCTCGCCAAACAATGGAAATATTCACAGCCCGGGAGCCAATCCCTGCTCAGAACACAAGCTCCAATCAGCCCGCAGTCGCTCGCTCCCGCACCCCTTGCACCAATCTGCACCCCACTTTACTCTGTATTTATGGGATCTTCATACTGAGAAATAGTGATGGGTGAATTTATTCAGTAGGTGTAAATTTGCGGCAAATTAATTAGTGAAATTGCAGCGAAAATTCGCCAGCGAATTTTCACCGGTGTCAATTTTGACCAGCGAAAATTAACTGCACGCCCATTGACTTTAATGCAATTGGATAAAATAGCCAAATTGTCGCCGGCGCCATTTTTGACACCCACTAATTGACGTCGGCAGCAAAACTCGCATTGCGCAATTTTTTTGGGAGATTCGCTAATTTTTAATGAAATGGGGCAAATTCGCCCATCACTACTGAGAAATTCAAATTACCCCTGTCACAGTGCATGGAATGCCACTAATTATCCTATTGGTTATTGAGATATGCAAATCACTGACCAATCATTTGCTTCCTTCTTACAGCGAGACCTTTTCCTTCATGCTCACTGGAGAAGACGGAAGCCGGAGGTTCGGATACTGCCGACGATTGTTGGTGAGACTATAATGAAAACATTTGATTCAGCCAGGGATTTATTTATAGGGTAGAGAGCTTCCTCATTGGACCAAACACTGATACCCACATTGACCATTGGTTTTCGAAACTCTGTCCTTTATAAGGTGTCATATGTGTCCATATGTGTCCCTCACCTTCCACTCTGTCTGGGCAGGCTCCATCTGTGGTTCCTCACTCTGTATTTACCACTCACCTTCCCCTCTGTCTGGACAGGCTCCATCTGTGGTTCTTTATTCTGTATTTACCACTCACCTTCCCCTCTGTCTGGGCAGGCTCCATCTGTGGTTCCTCATTCTGTATATTCCCCTCACCTTCCCCTCTGTCTGGGCAGGGTCCATCTGTGGTCCCTCATTCTGTATGTGCCCCTCACCTTCCCCTCTGTCTGGGCAGGCTCCATCTGTGGTTCTTTATTCTGTATGTGCCCCTCACCTTCCCCTCTGTCTGGACAGGCTCCATCTGTGGTTCTTTATTCTGTATTTACCACTCACCTTCCCCTCTGTCTGGGCAGGCTCCATCTGTGGTTCCTCATTATGTGTATATATGATGGGTGGGGACACTGTAGGTAAGAATGACATAAGAATTGGCAGTTAGTCTGTTTGGAGGTGCACTCCTCTTCCTCGGGCTACACAGTTGATAGGTGCATTATATTTATAGGGCCGTACCATGTGTTGCTGCAGGGGAGATGAGCTCATTTCACTGGATTCTGTTCAGTCAAGTTTTGTGCACATTGAGGTGTATTTGAATATGTTATCCCCTAGTGGTGGGAGCTGGGAACAGGTTTCTTTCTCTCTCTCTACAGCGCCACCTAGTGGTGTGAGTAATTGGAAACGGTCAACTTAATCCATTTCCATTTCTTTTTGGTAAACAAATTCTGTGTTGAAATCTAGACAGTGAGTGTGATGCAATTGTGTGTTTGTGATTAATTACTGTGTGTGCTAATTGCTAAAATAAGCAATGCTTTTATTGTGTGTGTGTTTAGCATAGTCGGATTCATATTTTTTCATATTTGTATTTATACATATGGGAGGAGGAGGTGCCATATTGATTCCCTTAGACAGTACAGTATGAGGGTATAGCTTATTGTGTGCCCAGAACATTCCTTCTCTGTATATTTGTATTTATACATATGGGAGGAGGAGGTGCCATATTGATTCCCTTAGACAGTACAGTATGAGGGTATAGCTTATTGTGTGCCCAGAACATTCCTTCTCTGTATATTTGTATTTATACATATGGGAGGAGGAGGTGCCATATTGATTCCCTTAGACAGTACAGTATGAGGGTATAGCTTATTGTGTGCCCAGAACATTCCTTCTCTGTATATTTGTATTTATACATATGGGAGGAGGAGGTGCCATATTGATTCCCTCAGACAGTACATTATGAGGGTATAGCTTATTGTGTGCCCAGAACATTCCTTCTCTGTATATTTGTATTTATACATATGGGAGGAGGAGGTGCCATATTGATTCCCTTAGACAGTACAGTATGAGGGTATAGCTTATTGTGTGCCCAGAACATTCCTTCTCTGTATATTTGTATTTATACATATGGGAGGAGGTGGTGCCATATTGATTCCCTTAGACAGTACAGTATGAGGGTATAGCTTATTGTGTGCCCAGAACATTCCTTCTCTGTATATTTGTATTTATACATATGGGAGGAGGGAGGTGCCATATTGATTCCCTTAGAAAGTACAGTATGAGGGTATAGCTTATTGTGTGCCCAGAACATTCCTTCTCTGTATATTTGTATTTATACATATGGGAGGAGGAGGTGCCATATTGATTCCCTTAGACAGTACAGTATGAGGGTATAGCTTATTGTGTGCCCAGAACATTCCTTCTCTGTATATTTGTATTTATACATATGGGAGGAGGTGGTGCCATATTGATTCCCTTAGACAGTACAGTATGAGGGTATAGCTTATTGTGTGCCCAGAACATTCCTTCTCTGTATATTTGTATTTATACATATGGGAGGAGGTGCCATATTGATTCCCTTAGACAGTACAGTATGAGGGTATAGCTTATTGTGTGCCCAGAACATTCCTTCTCTGTATATTTGTATTTATACATATGGGAGGAGGAGGTGCCATATTGATTCCCTTAGACAGTACAGTATGAGGGTATAGCTTATTGTGTGCCCAGAACATTCCTTCTCTGTATATTTGTATTTATACATATGGGAGGAGGAGGTGCCATATTGATTCCCTTAGACAGTACAGTATGAGGGTATAGCTTATTGTGTGCCCAGAGCATTCCTTCCCCCTACTATAATGATGTTGGCCGGGCTGTGCCAGTGACTGGGTGCTGCTGGGCAGGCAGAGACGGGTTTCTGTTATTTCCGTGCGTCACAGGTTTGACTTGGTTCCAGGACAGGGATTTTATTGCACTGGCAAGTGGTCACATTACAGTCATATAAATTGCCGGAGCCCAATAAAACTGTAACTCTCACACGTTACGGAGGCATCGGATTGGCCGAGTTTATGAACCACTTCTGGGGAATTTTTGTGACGTCCCTTGAAATTCTGTTTCCTGTTGTTGGTGGGTTTTTTTTTAAAATGCTGATTTTTCCATATTCTCCCATTTCTGCGCCAAAGAGACATTTTTTATGAAGTGAAAACTTACCCTTGTGTCCTAACTACGAGACTCCCCCCCCCCCCCCAGTCGGGAAGATTTGCCCTTTGCCTCCCCAATGTTTTTACCTCTTTGTCTTCCTCCAGCCCCACAGACTCGGGTGATTCTGAACATTAACCCTTGTGTTTATTAAAGAAAATAAAAAACTGACAACAGGAATGAATGAAATTACTGCTCGGCATTAAATTGATTTATTTTTTTAGTTTTCAAGATATTAGCAGTTTTTTGCGGTACTGATATAATGAATTTGAGGCTGCAGCGCCACCTGCTGTTCATTTCAGCCAAAATGTTTTGTGAAGTTTGTGACCTGCAGTAAATCCACCCAATCCGATATTCCCGGGAGATGTAGAGCAACATGTGCTGCCCCAGTCCCTTTCTTCTTGGAATCGGGTTTCATTGGGCGGATTCCTGACCTCGGAGCGTTTATTGTCTCTGCACTTTAATGTGACCCAGGAATCTGGCGAGCGCAAGCTCTCGTTCCTGGTGGCGCTCCAAGACCCCTGGCACAGGCTCGGCATTCCTGCAGTTCTGACACAGAGAAGGGTTTTAACCAAATTACAACAAAGTGGATAGAATGGCGGTTTCCCGACCTAATATGGGCAAAAGCAGGGTCCCTGCGAGGCACAGGCCTGGGTGGATTGGGACGATAGGATTCGACTTGTTTCCATGGAGATCAGATTGGATTCCTCTACTGTACCCAACCCAATGGCGGAGCCAGCAGGGTATGATAGTTTCCATAGGCCGAGAAGTTGTTGAACTACAGCTCCCAGCATTCCCTCAAAGCAGTTTTCCTCTGTGATATATGCCTTACTATACACAATTACTAAAAAAGCTGCCCGTTACTGGCCCTTTAATGCACACGGCCTTGTGGGTACATGAGCTGACACCTTCTTTTTCTCTTTCAAGCCAAGTGGGAAAGGACCGCGGCTACCGGAAGTTTATTGTGTCATTAGCCGCCTCGGCTGCTTCGACCTCTTTTCCAAGGTAAGGACGGGATATATATATATAAATATAATACACATGAATATCCTGTAAATTATATCCTTCTAAACGGTGACTAGTGATGTCACTTCTGTCACATGACTCACTAAAATGTGTATATTATAATAAATAAAATACCCATTGTTTTAAAATATGAGGATATTAGAAGTCACGTCGGAGTTGCATGACCTGTATAACCGGTATATGGTCATGGAAGTCCTCGGTGACTTATAATATCCTTATATTATACAATAGGGGGTACTTTATTCACTATATAATAAACCACCCCCTGCATAGCTAGTGAATGTAGCTGCATGCTGCAGACTGCACTGATTCTAATTAGTACATGGATTTAATAAGTGTCCCGGGGTGGTAATGGGTAAAAGTGATTGGTTAATGCCTTTGACCCGAGGCCCTTGTAAGGCTGATCCTCCTGCAGGGAGTTATCAGGGCATCTTTTCTAAATGTCTCTACCCCTGGTGCCATAAAGGAACCTCTAGAACCCCAAGACGTAGGCGTGTTTTTTCCCCTTTAAATTTTGCACCATTAGACCACAATGAGCAGAAGGAAGTAGTCGGCCCCCATGCTGTGATCACATCACAATAAAAATAAAAATGATTTAAAAACCACAAGTAATAAAAAATGAAACCCAATTGCAAATTGTCTGAGAATATCCCTCTCTACATCTATTAACAGTTAATTCAAAAGGTGAACAACTCCTTTAAGGGGGGGGTGTCTTAGTTTAACTCTTTCCTTCCCAGTTTCGTCCCTGTATAATGATTTAATGGTATTATCCCCCCCCTTTTTAACCCTTCAGATCCTGGATGAGGTGGAGAGACGGCGCGGGATTTCGGCGGCGCTCGTGTACCCCTTCATGCGGAGTTTAATGGAGTCTCCATTTCCTGCGCCCGGAAAGACCATCCGCGTGAAAACCTTCCTGCCTGGCGCTGGAAATGAGGTGAGAGAACAAGGAATTCTTGGGAATGTGGAACTCCCTGCACCCTGCTCAGTTAGGTACCACTAAGGGTGGAATACAAGGACGTTTTTGGCGCGATCCTGCACGCTGCGTCTGCATCCGACATTTTTATCTCTTACCCTATTTCTGTCGCATGCGACTTGTCGCAGGCGTTTTGTCGGATCGCACCGAAAATGTCCGTGTAGTCCTACCCTAAGGCGTAACCGTGAGGGTCCCGGGCGTTTTCTTGATACATAGAGACCGTTTTTTTGTTCCAGGTGATTGAGCTGCGGCGACCGATGGACTCGCGCCTGGAACACGTGGACTTCGAGTGCCTTTTCAGGTGCCTGAGCGTCCGACAAATCATTCGCATCTTCGCTTCGCTGCTCCTGGAGCGCAGAGTCATCTTCGTGGCAGAAAAGCTAAGGTAGGGCCCCCCTGAAATGGTGAAGATAAATGAATAATCCCCCGACCCCCCTATGCACCAGCGAGTGAAATAAATGAATGATTGTGAG
The DNA here is from genome assembly GCA_038501925.1 of Xenopus petersii. Lineage (NCBI taxonomy): Eukaryota > Metazoa > Chordata > Amphibia > Anura > Pipidae > Xenopus > Xenopus petersii. The sequence goes on along the minus strand of CM076678.1, from coordinate 2,214,645 downwards.
CTGGATGTTCACTAGTGGTGGCGCTGTTCTATTGCTGCCTATGGAAAGGATTCACTGGCAGCTGCAACAGGTGTAAAGTGGTACTGCAAGTCACAGCAACCGGGATAATAAAAGCCCAGGGTCCCAACAACTGAGGGTCTTGTCCCACCTGTGGCCCTTCAGCTCATAGACGGGGCCCTTATGTGAAGGTGCATGTGTAATATTCGCCTCTCCGTGGGATTGCAGGGAGTTGCAAGTACATAATCAGCACCACACGTTGCCCATTCCGTTGTACTTTTATCTGTTATTAGTGGGGTCCCACTGAGAGAAGCTCGGGGGTAATTATAGCCGACAGACAGACAGACTGTTTGCTTTTGGGGCGATGCCTCAGTATCTCTTTACTCTGCTGGAATGATTTTATTATCCAGAGGCCCTGAGATCCCCCCGACTCCGCTAGGAGCCGACCCGAGGGGTAAAGTCAATATTTGTCCGTGGGCCTCACTCTGGCTCAGCTTTATCTCAATCACAACAGGAAAGAGAATGGGAACTGGTGACTCAGTAAATTCTCTGCTTTTATTACCGTCTCTGAGGGTTGGGGGGGGCATCTCTGTGGATTGAGGGGGGCGAGAATCATAGTTGTAACAGTTGGTCCAGGACTTGCAGTTTTGCAGTTGGTCACAGGCAGAAAACATCTCATTGGTTTACAGGATGGAGAAGAACTCTCCAGGGTTGGCGGTTTTTCAGCCAAATTGGGCTACTAATTTAAAGGCCAGGCAGGTTTTGAAACAACCAACTAGTATGGATGCACCAAATCCACTATTTTGTATTTGGCCGAACCCCCGAATCCTCCGAGAAAATTCGGCCGAATACAGGACCGAATCCTAATTTTCATATGCAAATAAGGGGTGGGAAGAGGAAACATTTTTGAATTGCTTGTTTTGTGAGAAAAAGTCACAAGATTTCCCTCCATATGCAAATTAGGATTTGATTCAGTTCGGCCCGAATCCCAAACCGAATCCTGGATTCGGTGCCTCCCTACAAACTAGCCAAGATACGGATTTGGCCGACTTTTTGGGCCTCTTTGAAAAACCAGCCAAATTTTTTTCACGCCCTAATGTGCCAAGCCTGCGTCTGCCAATGCATGTTGGGTAATGTAGTTTTCGCCAAACAATTTGTGTTTCCGTCTAACAATCTGCCGACTGCCAAGTTGAATGGAAGACTACAATACCCAGCATGCAATGGGACTGACTTGTGTAGAAGTCGGGAGTTACCAGATTTTGGGCTCCATCCCCCAGTCTTCCGTCACCCTTTTAATCATTCTCATGTTTTCCGGTGACTTTCCTCAATTTCAGGGCAAAAATCTGCTGGTCACCAAAATATCTAGAGTTCAAGCTGTTTTACTAATGTTTATTGAAATTGTATATAAATTAGGCCTCATGGGGCCCAGGGCCTCCTCTGTAGTTATACCTGTGGCGACAGGTGAATCTGTTCCATTTTGCTTCATGGAAAAATTTGAAAAAAGGCGTATTTTCATAAATATTCATTTCTTTTTTTTCCACTGCACATATTCAGCTATTTTTGAGCTACTTTTGAAGTGCCTCTTGGCCAGTGCTGGGCTAGTGTTGGGCTAGTTTTGTAGCAGATGTTGGCAGACCCGGATTTGCGGCAAGGCCGCATAGGCCCAGGCCTAGGGCGGCAAAGAAATAGGGGCGGCATGCCGCCCAGCCGCTGTTCAACTGCACCAGCTGCGCCGGCGTTTTTTCGCCGACGCGATGGGAAGGCGGGCGCTAGGACCGCGCGGCCGCCTGGTTGGACCGCGCGGCCTAGGGGCGCCGAGACGTGAAATCCGGCGCTGGATGTTGGCTGGTTTTGAAAGTCAGACCTGGCAACCCAGGAGATCTCATAGTCTCATTGGTCACTGGCAGTAGGACAGGGCAGTACCAGGCTGTGGGCAGTGCCAGGCTGTGGGCAGTGCCAGGCTGTGGGCAGTACCAGGCTGTGGGCAGTACCAGGCTGTGGGCAGTGCCAGGCTGTGGGCAGTACCAGGCTGTGGGCACTACCAGGCTGTGGGCAGTGCCAGGCTGTGGGCAGTGCCAGGCTGTGGGCAGTGCCAGGCTGTGTGTATCTATTAAGCATCAGAAGCAGATGAGACGAGAGAAACATTAGGGAATAAGGGAATTGGGGACCTCATTGTTTTGACTTGAGATTTCCATTCTGATCTCACCCTCCTGGAACGTGAGAAAAACCACAATAAGGGAATCTCACCCTCACTGACCAGAATCTCATCCATCTCCATTAGTGACAAGTGCCCCCCATTGTGTCATGCCCCCCCCCAAATGACACCGCAATGAATTCCTCCCAAATTCCTGGCACATGAGTGTGAGGATTAGACCAAATGTTACACCCCCCCAGCAACCCACAAACTGACCCCTCATAAACACTCAGACATCTCTCTACTTATGTGGCCCCTGAGGATTTGTGGCCCTTTAATAAATAATATTCTGCTCCTTCCAGACCCTTCAACATTGAAAGCCCATTATTTCCTAAAATATACCTGCTGAATTGTACAGACTTTGAGCAAATGTAGGGGACTGTTCCTGCTGAATTGTGCTTAGTACAGGGAATACCTATGTACCATAGTTTTATGGGATCTCTCTGTACAGACTATGAGCAAACTTAGGGACTGTTCCTGCTGAATTGTGCTTAGTACAGGGAATACCTATGCTGCCATAGTTTTATGGGATCTCTCTGTACAGACTATGAGCAAACTTAGGGGGCTGTTCCTGCTGAATTGTGCTTAGTACAGGGAATACCTATGTACCATAGTTTTATGGGATCTCTCTGTACAGACTATGAGCAAACTTAGGGACTGTTCCTGCTGAATTGTGCTTAGTACAGGGAATACCTATGTACCATAGTTTTATGGGATCTCTCTGTACAGACTATAAGCAAACTTAGGGGACTGTTCCTGCTGAATTGTGCTTTGTACAGGGAATACCTATGCTGTCATAGTTTTATGGGATCTCTCTGAACAGACTATGAGCAAACTTAGGGACTGTTCCTGCTGAATTGTGCTTAGTACAGGGAATACCTATGTACCATAGTTTTATGGGATCTCTCTGTACAGACTATGAGCAAATGTAGAGGGCTGTTCCTGCTGAACTGTTAGTAGATAATACCAAGATGTAAGTTTGTTAGATATTATGGGAAATCACTAACCAGTCCTATGATGCAGTAGCTAAACATTACCTGAGCTCCTTTCCCTGCACAATTAACTTTTAGTCTCAGGGAAATTTGTTCTGGATAAAAACTATTCATTTGTGGGTGGAAACCTCCCAAGGCGATTTATACTTCCTGTAGATTTCAATCAAAACCACAGAATTGTCTCCAGATTTATAAAAGGGAGTTTTATATAGAAATTTGTCATCAGTAATCCGCTCAGCCCTGAGTCATAACCAGGTCATCGTACAGCAGAATGACATCATCAGTGTATTTAGTGCAGTGTTATTGGCTGTATTTACCTGTCAGCTCAGAACACAGTTTAAATCCTTATCATTTACAGTAGGGGGTACATTATACTTATAATACATGAGTGATACTCAGAGTTCCCTGTATAACTCAGCCTGCAGCCTTGTGCCTTTATATGGTCACAGAACAACCCCTCAGTGACTTCTAATATCCTTATCATTTACAGTAGGGGGTACATTATCCCTTATAATACATGAGTGATACTCAGAGTTCCCTGTATAACTCAGCCTGCAGCCTTGTGCCTTTATATGGTCACAGAACAACCCCTCAGTGACTTCTAATATCCTTATCATTTACAGTAGGGGGTACATTATCCCTTATAATACATGAGTGATACTCAGAGTTCCCTGTATAACTCAGCCTGCAGCCTTGTGCCTTTATATGGTCACAGAACAACCCCTCAGTGACTTCTAATATCCTTATCATTTACAGTAGGGGGTACATTATCCCTTATAATACATGAGTGATACTCAGAGTTCCCTGTATAACTCAGCCTGCAGCCTTGTGCCTTTATATGGTCACAGAACAACCCCTCAGTGACTTCTAATATCCTTATCATTTACAGTAGGGGGTACATTATCCCTTATAATACATGAGTGATACTCAGAGTTCCCTGTATAACTCAGCCTGCAGCCTTGTGCCTTTATATGGTCACAGAACAACCCCTCAGTGACTTCTAATATCCTTATCATTTACAGTAGGGGGTACATTATCCCTTATAATACATGAGGTGTATGAGGGGAGGGGATTATTGGTGAGCACACATGGAGGATCTGGATCACCCCAGTACAGTACAATTGGGGGATTCGCTGAAGGGGGCGCTTGTTGACACACGCTTGTTGACACATTATTTCAGGGCAGATTTGTATAGTTGCTCCAGACCACAAACAGCGTTTGGATTCCCGGGTGCCTGTCCTGTGGTTCTGGGCCTGGAAGTTCCGCAGCGGCAGAAGAGCTTACACTTTCCCTGACCCACGGACACAGATATTTGCTCAGCTTGTTCCAGTGTAACGTTCCAGTAAATCAGCTGGAAACCCATTGGTGTCTGGGCCACGTCTTCTGTCTCCCGAATCTCAAAGGCTGAGGTTCATTATTAACCCTTCGAGCTGCAGAGAATCCCATTATCCTCTTTTATTGAATGCAGGACTTTATGTTGAGGTGCATTGGTGGGGGGAAGGGCAGAGGGTTCCCTAAGTTATATTTTCCTCCCCTAGAACTTACCAGCACCACCTACAGACTCACTCTCCTGTTTTATTTCCCCAGTACCCTGTCCAGCTGTTCACATGCCATCGTGGCCCTACTGTACCCCTTTTCCTGGCAACATACATTCATTCCTGTCCTGCCCTCCTCTATGATTGACATCGTCTGCTGCCCAACCCCTTTCCTGGTCGGCCTGCTGTCCAGCTCACTGCCTAAACTGAAGGAACTGCCTGTGGAAGAGGTGAGGACATGATATTGGGCTGAGCTGCTCTGGTCCCTTTAAAAAACACTTGATTTAAAATTGGCTGCAGTATTCACTTCTACCACCTGCTGGTAATGATGGGGTATTGCAGCCAAACTCATTTCAACTTGGTTTAGCGGATTCAGTTTTGGTCCCAATTCCTTCTGTATTTAAGAGGAAATCCTTCTTTTTATTTGCCCTACAGAGATGTTGTATTAATTCTTTTTTATTCATCCTTTAAGGCCTTGATGGTGGATTTGGGCTCAGACCGTTTTCTACGGCAGGTAAGTGAATTTAATGTTTAGAATAAAATGTCATATTATCCCCCTCCCTTAAAATATGAATCCTGCTGCTTCTTTATATCACACCGACCTTGAGGGGTTTTTCACTGACTGCCCTGGGCCTTGACATTACTGAGCCCTTAGAACCAACAGTGGGGAAATAAACTGTAATACCTAATGATTGTACCCCTGGAACTATAGCAGGGTGACACCCCAATGTTTCTATATATCTGTAACCTTGTTATGAGCTAAGGGGGCCCAGTCTGAAGGTCAGTTAGGGGGAGATTTGGGGTGAGTGTTTATTTGTACCCTGGGTACCCCTGGAACTATAGCAGGGTGACACCCCAATGTTTCTATATATCTGTAACCTTGTTATGAGCTAAGGGGGCCCAGTCTGAAGGTCAGTTAGGGGGAGATTTGGGGTGAGTGTTTATTTGTACCCTGGGTACCCCTGGAACTATAGCAGGGTGACTGTTACCCCAATGTTTCTATATATCTGTAACCTTGTTATGAGCTAAGGGGGCCCAGTCTGAAGGTCAGTTAGGGGGAGATTTGGGGTGAGTGCTTATTTGTACCCTGGGTACCCCTGGAACTATAGCAGGGTGTCTGTTACCCCAATGTTTCTATATATCTGTAACCTTGTTATGAGCTAAGGGGGCCCAGTCTGAAGGTCAGTTAGGGGGAGATTTGGGGTGAGTGATTATTTGTACCCTGGGTACCCCTGGAACTATAGCAGAGAAAACCTTATTTTTTTGATCATTGGGGATCATGGGTGAGAGTTCTAGTTGCAGTGCCTCTCTCAGACAGCAGGTGGTGCTATAAAACCTTGTGCTTCTCATTCTGAGACGTATGTGATTCCCCCTCCCCCGACAGATGGACGATGAAGACTCCCTGTTACCTCGGAAGCTACAAGCGGCCCTGGAACAAGCGCTAGAGCGGAAAAACGATCTGATCAATCAAGACTCGGACAGCGACTCTGATGAAGGTGCGTGTCTGTCCCATAGAACAGAATTATGGGAAATATCTGTGTATTAATGTCAGTCCCCCTCTCTATACTGGAAACAGCGGCATTCCCAAAATAAAATCCCAGAATTTTTGAATTTGTAGGAAAACCCCCATTATTCTGGTCTCCAATAGCTGGGGTCACCGACCATAGCAACAAGCTTAGAGCTGCCTCCGCACCCCTTAACCACTGCAGAAGTAATAGAATTAATGTTTTTTCACTTTTCTTTCCAAATTCCTCACTGTGTCCCCTCTGTACAGAATACAACTCCCTCAATGCTCTCGTCTCGGAGGTCTTTATCCGCTTCTTCGTGGAGACCATCGGCCACTACTCCCTGTTCCTTGTGCAGAACGAGAGGGGGGAGCGAGTGTTTCAGAGAGAAACTTTCCGCAAGTCTGTGGCCTCCAAGAGCATCCGACGCTTCCTAGAGGTCTTTATGGAGTCTCAGATGTTCACTGGCTTCATCCAGGATAGAGAACTGCGAAAGTGCCGGGCAAAAGGTAAAACTGTCATTAAATTGGCAGCAGTCCTGTCCTGCTTTATGGCAGCTGAGATTCTAGCTATCTGTATAACAGAACATTCTGTCCCAGTGGCTGCACAGATCCTATCTGATCCCCATTGTAAGCAGCAGTCCTGTCCTGCTTTATGGCAGCTGAGATTCTAGCTATCTGTATAACAGAACATTCTGTCCCAGTGGCTGCACAGATCCTATCTGATCCCCATTGTAAGCAGCAGTCCTGCCCTGCTTTATGGCAGCTGAGATTCTAGCTATCTGTATAACAGAACATTCTGTCCCAGTGGCTGCACAGATCCTATCTGATCCCCATTGTAAGTCCTGTCCTGCTTTATGGCAGCTGAGATTCTAGCTATCTGTATAACAGAACATTCTGTCCCAGTGGTTGCACAGATCCTATCTGATCCCCATTGTAAGCAGCAGTCCTGTCCTGCTTTATGGCAGCTGAGATTCTAGCTATCTGTATAACAGAACATTCTGTCCCAGTGGCTGCACAGATCCTATCTGATCCCCATTGTAAGTCCTGTCCTGCTTTATGGCAGCTGAGATTCTAGCTATCTGTATAACAGAACATTCTGTCCCAGTGGCTGCACAGATCCTATCTGATCCCCATTGTAAGCAGCAGTCCTGTCCTGCTTTATGGCAGCTGAGATTCTAGCTATCTGTATAACAGAACATTCTGTCCCAGTGGCTGCACAGATCCTATCTGATCCCCATTGTAAGTCCTGTCCTGCTTTATGGCAGCTGAGATTCTAGCTATCAATATAACAGAGCAGTCTCTCATGTCAGGCAGATATTTGCACACAATTGAAGTGTTAGCCTTGTGGTTTCTGGACTTGGCTCTGATTTTTCTTTCTCATTACAGGTCTCTTTGAGCGGAGGGTGGAGCAGTACTTGGAGGAGCTGCCGGACACAGAACAGAGTGGAGTCAATAAATTTTGGAGAGGACTTGGTGAGTTTCAATCCCGGGGGATTAGTAAATCTGTGGGTGCAGTGAGCGAAGATTAAGAGGTTTGGGGGACTACATTGCTACTACAGGCATATACAGCAGGGCTACGGAGGAGGTACATGTATACAGTGTATATATATATATATATAATTGTGTAATGACTGAGAGTATACAGTATGTATGTATGTATGTATATTATGACTGAGAGTATACAGTGTATATATTATGACTGAGAGTATACAGTATATATATATATATCAGGGTGATGTCCAGCCTTTGGTTCCTCTGCTGATACTTTTCCTCTTCTCTCTCCCACACAGGCAACAAAATGAAGTTTCTTCATAAGAAAAACTGAGCATTGCGCCCCCTCCTGGTAGTTCATATTAATGACTTTATAGCACTATACCCGGAGCTGGGGGTCCCCCTCTAAGCCAGGGAGGAAATGTGGCCCCCCAAATTAAAACCACTGTAAAAGCCCCGCCGGTTCCGCCGGATTCTTATATATATTGTAAATAATGCGCCGTAGGCTTTTTCTATGGAATCTGTGGTAAACGTGTTGCTGAGAGCAGGAGTCACGTCTCTGCCTGGGGATCGACTCAGCAGTATGGCAGCTCCTACAGAACCACTGCGTTGGGATGAGACTGTGTATGAGACTGAGGATGAGGACGAATCAGTGGAAGGGAGACGTCCTATTGGCTCCGCCTCTAATTACACTTGTTAATGAGGAACGTTGTTAATTTGTGTTTTATGGTCAGTAAACTGTATTCTGCCCCTTCTGCACTATGACTGCGCCTAATGCCCCAGAGATGAAGATTGTGCCCCCCCTGCTGCCAAGAATAGGTACAACCCTTTATAGTATGAGTGTGTCCAATAAACCGTGTACAGAAACTCCCGCGTCCCTCGCCTCTCAATTGTGCTGAAATTCAGGGGGGAATGTTGCATTGTGGGTAAAAAAATATGAATTTCAGTTATTTTTTTGCTATTGTTAGTAAATAAGCACCATGAGCAATTTCAGTACTTACCCTTTAATAAACGACCCTCAGTCATGTGACTGGGGTGCAAGTGCAATGATGTCATGCTTGTGCCCCTCCCATGCCCAGGTGATACTGAGGTTAATATTGTTGGGTGATACCAGGACAGGCCTGGGGCCCTGGAGTGAGAGAGGAAAGAGTTAATGACTCTGGGGCTTTAAAGGGGTTGTTCACCCTTAAATTAACTCTTGGTATGATGTAGAGAGGGATATATTGAGATAATTTGCAATTGGTTTTCATTTTTTACAATTGTCAAAGGCACCAGATCCAGCTTTGCACCCGGTAGGGTTAAATTTATTTCCGGAAAACCAATAGCTCTACATTACAGACCTGGGGCCCCAATTAGTGCATTATAGGAAGGGCCACATGTCACAATGAATTGTCTATGGCTGAGACTTGCGCAGGCCCCTCTCTAGCATTGACTGGGGGTCGCTATAGTCTCACAGAGGAGCAGGAGGGTGAGTGTGTACTGGGAATATACAGATATTATCTTCCTACAAACACTCCTCCAACATTCATAGTCTGTACAGAGAGATCCCATAAAACTATGGCAGTATAGGTATTCCCTGTACTAAGCACAATTCAGCAGGAACAGCCCCTAAGTTTGCTCATAGTCTGTACAGAGAGATCCCATAAAACTATGGTACATAGGTATTCCCTGTACTAAGCACAATTCAGCAGGAACAGTCCCCTAAGTTTGCTCATAGTCTGTACAGAGAGATCCCATAAAACTATGGCAGCATAGGTATTCCCTGTACTAAGCACAATTCAGCAGGAACAGTCCCTAAGTTTGCTCATAGTCTGTACAGAGAGATCCCATAAAACTATGGTACATAGGTATTCCCTGTACTAAGCACAATTCAGCAGGAACAGTCCCTAAGTTTACTCATAGTCTGTACAGAGAGATCCCATAAAACTATGGTACATAGGTATTCCCTGTACTAAGCACAATTCAGCAGGAACAGTCCCTAAGTTTGCTCATAGTCTGTACAGAGAGATCCCATAAAACTATGGTACATAGGTATTCCCTGTACTAAGCACAATTCAGCAGGAACAGTCCCCTAAGTTTGCTCATAGTCTGTACAGAGAGATCCCATAAAACTATGGTACATAGGTATTCCCTGTACTAAGCACAATTCAGCAGGAACAGTCCCTAAGTTTGCTCATAGTCTGTACAGAGAGATCCCATAAAACTATGGTACATAGGTATTCCCTGTACTAAGCACAATTCAGCAGGAACAGTCCCCTAAGTTTGCTCATAGTCTGTACAGAGAGATCCCATAAAACTATGGTACATAGGTATTCCCTGTACTAAGCACAATTCAGCAGGAACAGTCCCTAAGTTTGCTCATTGTCTGTACAGAGAGATCCCATAAAACTATGGCAGCATAGGTATTCCCCTTTACTAAGCACAATTCAGCAGGAACAACCCCTAAGTTTGCTCATAGTCTGTACAGAGAGATCCCATAAAACTATGGCAGCATAGATATTCCCTGTACTAAGCACAATCAGTGGCGTAACTACCGGGGGAGCAGGGGGTGCGATTGGGCCAGGGCCCGCACCCCCTCAGGGCCCCCCGGCAGCTCACGCGCCACTTATTCCGGCCAGTTCCAGGTGTACGGAGGGGGGCGGGGGCCCGGCTGCGTGTCCTGCGCCAGGGCCCGCCCCCCTCTAGTTACGTTGCTGAGCACAATTCAGCAGGAACAGCCCCTTAAATTTGCTCATAATCTATACAGAGATCCCATAAAACTATGGCAGCACAGATATCACAGACATTGGGGTAACTGTCACTGTGCTATAGTTCCAGGGGTACCCAGGGTACAAATAAGCACTCACGTCTCTTTTTCTTCTGGATTATAGGTCAGCAACAACACAGGGATGCTTCTATAATGAGTCTAACCTTATTTACCTATAATAAAACAAAACATAATGGAATTTATTTTTTGTAAGATCTGGGGACCAAGACAAGAGCCCCCCGTACCCTCTTTCTGAATTCCAGCCTCTGTGGAAATCTCCCCACATATCTGGAAATAAGCAGCTAAATAAAAATCACCATATTTACGGCATGATTTTATTTCACTCTGGATCAGATAGTGTGAAATATATTTACATTATTTCTAATTGGGTCCTGGGGGTACAGACAATCATTGTCACAATTAGAGAGAACTGAGGGAGGGTAAGTATCCGGCTGGTGCCAGGCTGGCGTCTTATAAAGGATTCTGGGAGAAGGAATGGACTGGACAGTATAGACAGTAGAGAGGGAGTTGGGAGTTATAGTCACACCTGAAAACAGAACCTTTCTCACCTTGGGTTTATTTGATCTGTAAAGAGCGGGTGTAAAATTCACTTGTCTGTCAGCGTTTGGCATACGGTGCTGACATGTGTATGTGTTGTTGCTGGGAGTTGTAGTTCAACAGTAGTGAGCAAAGAGCTTGGCTTACACTCAGGTGCTGCACCATCCAAGGCCAGAGAATTGGCTGAAACCTTCATATCTGACTGGTGGCAGTTACACCTCCTCCTGGAAGAGCTGGGCCAGGTGTTGGGCAAAGTGCTGGGCGAGGAGCTGGTGGAGTTGTTGGGCGAGGAGCTGAATGAGGTGTTGGGCGAGGAGCTGGGCGAGTTGTTGGGCGAGGTGTTGGGTGAGGAGCTGGGTGGGGTGATGGGCAAAGTGCTGGGCTAAGATCTGGGTGAGGTGTTGGGCACAAATAACGAGGGCTAACGAGTGGGCAAAGAGGGCACTGGAACTCCAAGGAAACTAGATTTTACTCTTGTTACTGGAATGGGAAACATTGTAACTGTAACTGATTCATGTGATACTTTGTAAGAAGAAGCAGTGGCGTAACTAGATATTACTGGGCCCCACAGCAAATTATTTTTCAGGCCCCCAAAATGTTTTGGGGTTGACTTGTTTCTCCAATATTTATTGAAATTTTATATGAATTAGGGCCCATGGGGCCCCTATACCTCCTGGGCCCCCCTGCAGCCGCAGGGTCTGCTTCCTCTATAGTTACGCCCCTGAGAAGAAGCGAAAGAGAAGACTGAATATCCAGTGAGACTCAGGTAAGGGGGGTCCCACACAGAGACACAGAGGCAGGACGGGATTACGGAAGAGCAAAGAGGTATTTACTTTGGGCCCCAGGGAGACATTAATAGAGACTTGCTAAACTACCAAGGACTATATACGGTCGTTTGTTTAACTAATATTAATTCTCCTCATTCGGGGGGGATATCTAAATCTTTGTATTTTATGCTGAAAGGGTTAATAGCAACAGCCAGAATTGTGGGGTGTAATGACTGAACCCCATTTTGTTTTTAAAACTGGATCCTATTTTTCAGGCATAACTTTCCATAATAATATTGTGCTTACTGCTGCTATTTGTACATTAAATAACTTTTTATAAATGGATCCTTTCCCTTTATTATTATTGTCACAGAATGTTCTGTTATACAGATAGCTAGAATCTCAGCTGCCATAAAGCAGGACAGGACTGCTGCTTACAATGGGGATCAGATAGGGATTTTTATTAAAATTTAAAAACTTTTACAGAACAAAAACAAAATCATGACATATCAGAATACAATAAGACAATATTTACATTATTTACAAAGAAAACGTAGAAGAATGAGTCCAAGAGAAATCCAAGTTTATCCAATATTTCTCATTCACACTTTTCTTTTGTATCTCGTTGATCTTAATAAAACTGATTTCCCTTAAGATTTTGTTTACTGTAATGTCTATTGACTCATTCTCTCTCCAGATAGTTTTCCTGCATCTCATACACCAGAGGTGATACCGAATCACAGACAAAATAATATATACAGTCTCTCTGTTATAGTGATGCTGCCTGTGAACAAGTCCATAGGCTCTCTCAGCATAATCATTGGCACATATGTTATTAATACCCAACACCTTCAGTACACCCTCATATAAACTACATGAAACAGAACAATCCACCAAAAAGTGCTCTTGACTCTCCTCCACCCCACACCCCCAGGGACACTCTTTATTTACATGGCTCAGGTATTTTACATTGCCCCGTACATACAGTTTGCCCTGCAGCGACAACCAGGCATTATCAAAGAGCTTTGCGGGGAGTCTCACACTGTTTAAATATTTCAATGTCTCCTCCAGGCTCTTACTGGTACAGTCCCTTATGGCCAACGGGACACAGAAGTATGTTGATAGTACCCTGTTATAAATTTGTTTCCTCGGGGTCGATGTGATCTCTGCCACCCCAATGCCCCACCTCTTTATCAGCTTAAGGGCATGGGCAATGTGTGGTGGGAAATAGCTCTGTCTTATACGGACCTCTTTCGCCCTACCGCCCTGCAGCCAGTCCATGATAAAAGACGATGCCCAAGACCTGATACAACTTTCCCACAGGGAGCTTGTTCCTTGAGTCAGACCCCCAAAGTTAAACTTTAGGAACATGACACCAAAGAAGGTCACAGGACAGACCATCCCCAAACCTCCCTCCTTCCTCTGCAGGAACGTTACCCCTCTTTTAACTGGGTTTAACTTACTCCCCCAGATCATCTGGAAGAATAAGCTATAGACTCGAGCATAGAAAGATTCTGGCAAAGGGAACACACAGGACACATACAAAAACAACGGGATCAGGAAAGTCTTGATAAGGTTAACTCTTTCCCTATAGGTCAGCTTCCACCCTTTCCAACGCTGAACTTTTGCCAAACCGGTATCCAACTTCTCTTCCCAATTTAGCCTGGCATTATCTTCCCTCCCAAATTTAACCCCTAGTATTTTAACTTGAGAGGAGGCAACAGGGAAGGTTCTTAACTCAAAACTGGGCTCTTCCTCCAGACTCCACAAAGCTTCCGACTTTTCACTATTGACTAGAGACCCTGAGGCCTCTGAGTAGCTTCTGATGCAACAGGAGACTCTCTCCACCTCTTCAGGCTTTGAGATAACCACCGTCACATCATCCGCGTAGGCCACCAACCTCAGGCGCTGACCACTGGGTGCACAGATACCCTCCAAATTACCTCCCTGCAGCGACCTAAGAAAGGGATCTAACGCAAACGCATACAGCTAAGGACTCAGAGGGCACCCCTGTCTTACTCCTGCCCCAACCTGGAAGTCTTCACCCTGCCAACCGTTAATTAGTGGGAAGCTTCTCGCCCCTTTGTACAAAACTTTTATCCAACTAATAAATTGCCCCGGGATACCGTATTTAGACAAAACAGCCCATAGGTACTGGTGATTCACCCTATCAAAGGCCTTTGACTGATCTAAACACAGAAAGTATTTCCCCCACCTGTGAGCTTTGCATAATTCCAGAGCCTCTCTAATGGTAAAGACAGCTCCAAAAATGCTCCGCCCCTTCACCGTGCAGAACTGACAGTCAGACAATAAAGTGCTTGAAAATAAACTTAAACGAAAGAAAATAACCTTTGCGAGAATCTTTCTATCTGTATTGAGCAGGGCAATCGGCCTCCAGTTCTCAATATGCTTCTCGTCCTTACCTTTTGACAACAAAATCAAAGAGGAAAACTGCATAGATGGCGGGAGGTCTCCTTCCTCTAAACAACAGTTAAACACCTCAACAAGTGCCGGAGCCAACAGATCTTTAAAGGTCTTATAGAATTCTGATGTTAAGCCATCCGGACCTGGAGCTTTCTTATTCTGCAGACTCTCTATCGCCAACTTTACCTCCTCCTCCGTGATTTTAGCTGTCAAGGGGGAAAAATCCAAATTTTTTGTGTCAGGCCCTGGGGTCGTCTCTAAGAAAGCTGTCATCCTTTCCCTCTCCAAAGTTCTCTCCCCAAACAAAGCAGCATAGTAGGATCTCACGACCTCCAGTATTCCCTCCCTTGTCTTTTGCTCTTTACCCTGGAAGTCAATGAGACCCCTCACCAGTTTCCTTTTAACTGACTCTTTACAGTTCCTAAAAGGATCTGGGGAAATTTTCATCCCAGAATCCCTCTCAAGAACCAGAGACCTCTGGCGGCTGTACTGATACTGCTTCATTTGGTTCTTTAACTGGGTCACTTTTTCCCCCACCACCCCATCCGAAATATAGGACTCCAGCTTCTTTCTCAAGGACTGGTACTGCCATTGTCTATTTCCCTCCCTTTTAACAGATAGGGACTTGAAGAAAGCCCGAAATGACCTCTTGGCCTCTTCCCACCACTGTGCTGGTGAATCATAAAAAATCATTTTTGACAAAATATTTTGTATAACAAAATCGCAAAAGGGTTTTTGTGCCTCATCCTTTAATATTTCTGAACCTAACCTCCACAGACCTTTACCAACCTCCAGACTATCTGATACCCCATATTCAAAGAAAAGAACCAAGTGGTCAGAAAACCCCACTTCAATCTCCTTAACCCCTGAAAAAGGAGCACCAGCCTTAACATATATCTGGTCAATTCTGCTACTGCGGGAGCCACAAAAATACATGTGCTTGGCCTTCCTACCCCCTTCAGTAGCCACATCCACCAACCCTGCTGTCTGGACCACCTCATTCAGAAAAACACCCTCATATTTATTAAACCTGCCAGATCTATCCCCTGGCCCTGTTACCTGGTTAAAGTCCCCCGCTAGGATGACTGGCATTGAGGTGTGTAAATATTGCCGCATTTCCCTTAGGAGCTCTTTCCTTCCCGCCACTGTTTGGGGCCCATACATATTAATTAACCTTAAATCTTTCCCATCTATTTTAATGTCTAATAATAGACACCTGCCCATTTTAACCTCCACCAACCTCTTAACCTCTATATGTCTGTCACCATTAAACAGAATCCCCACTCCTCCCGCCTGTTCCTCTGCTATGGACCAAAATGAGGGCCCTTTCTGCCAGTCTCTCTTTGCACTATAGGTATCATATACATTCGTTAGGTGAGTTTCCTGTATAAAAAGGATATCCACAAACAAAGAACATAGAAATTCAAAAGCTACCAATCTTGCCTTAGGAGACCTGATGCTTCTTACATTGAGAGTACAGAAAGAAATTGGGGAACTCATCATCATGTTTTAGGGAGTTTTGCGGAAGACTCTTCCCCACCTTCCCCATGCCTCTTAACTTGCATTCCCTGAGCTTCATCTCCTTCTACAAAAACTAGAAACTCCTCCTCAAAGGAACCTCCCTCCCCAGGGCAACTCTCCTTCCTCTTTTTCCCCTGCTCTTTACCCGTAAGTTCCTCTGGATTTAGAGTCTGGCCTGTCTCAGGTTCTGGGGATTGTCCTTCTTTTGATTTTCGCCTTTTCTTGCTCTTTTTATTCTCCTCACTGTCCCTTTCTTCCCTGTTGATCCTCCTTTCTTCCTCCTCTGCAATCTCCCCCCAACTCTTCCCACCTGGGAGTGTAAACCTGTTGGATGTGCTTATACTTTCCTTAATAACCATCTTTCCCTGCTGTTTATTTCCCTTTGCTGTTACCACAGTCCACTCATCTTCCTTTGTCCCTTTCTCTTCTGTCCCTTTCTCCTTCCTTTCCTTCCCCCTAGTTTGAGGGATTGCAGGCTCCACAAATCCTTCCAGCCTGGTCTCCAGCTCCATGTCTTCCTCATGCTCTCTCCCCTCCTCCCGCTCCTCCTCCTGAAATTCCTGATCCAAATTAGGGCAATCCCTGACAATGTTATGCCAAGCATTGGGGCAGTCCCTGTGTGTATGACCCAGAATATAACATAGGTTGCACCTCACCTCATTACATTCCTTGCTAATATGGCCTTTAGCACCACACAGAGCACACACCTTGGTTTCACAGTTAATGGCCAAGTGTCTGTTTGACCCACATTTAAAGCATTGGCGAGGTTGGCCTGGGTAAAAACAAACCCCCCTTTCTCTTCCTATGAAAAATGAATTGGGGAGATGCCTGGGGACATTGTGTTGAACCTCTAGTCTCACTTGGGTTTTCCATCCTCCAGCCCAAAAACCTTCCTCATTATAGATCTTGGTGAGAGGGGTTAGTACATTACATTGCCTTTTTAACCAAACAAGAATATCCTCAGGGGGGACAGACTCATGTTTAAAAATAATAGTTACAGTTTTATTTTCAGGCCTTGAGATTGGGATTGCCCTAAAGTTTTCCCACTCCTTTGTGCTTTTCTTTTGATCATACAGAGACCAAAACCTCTCCAAACCCTGGGACAGTTTAAAACTAATATCATATTCTGTGTCAGAAATATCAAGAAAAGCATTGACATCATTGGTAGTGAAACCCATAGACTCTTTCACCAGGTTACGTGCCACATATCTCCAACCTGGGAATTTGTCTCGCTCCCCCTCCCATTTAATCCTCACCGCATTGCGCTTTTTAAATACTGGGCCATCAAGTAATCGATTTACCCCAGATGAGTTAGTAAACAGCCTCCTCCTTTCCCACACATTCACAGGTGCTTGACTCTTCTTCTGCCCAACCTCTGGAGCAGCCTTACTGCCCCCCACACCAGCACTCTCACCCCCCTGTACCCCCTCACTCACAACCTCTCTCTCACCACTTGCCCCACTCACACTTGCACTCACACCTGCACTCACACTCACACACTCTGGCTGCAAAACAACATTAGGAGGGATATTAGAGGAAACATTAGAAGAAAAACTTTTCCCTTTTTCCATCTGCTCAAATCTCTCCCTGTTCTTATAAATCTCTTCCCATGGTTTAATTATAAGGAAAGTCTTTTTAATTTCTTCATCCAGTTCCTCCAACTCTTTATTGTACATAGCAGTCTTTCTTATTCTCTGCCCTCTTAACTCTCCAGTCGCTTTGGCAGCCAAACTAAGTTCTTTAGCAATTACATTATTCAGTTCTTTTTTCCTCTGCTGCAAAAACTCCATAGTCTTTAGAGCTTTCACAATTTCCTCCTGATTTACAGAGTCTTTAGAGGTGGAGACCCCAGAAAAGTCTTTAGAGACACAGTCTGTAGCAGCAACAGTCTCATTAGAGGAAACCCCCTCCCCCACACAGGCAATTAAGGAAAAGTCAGTTTGTTTGTTACCTGCAGATTTCTCCTCCAGCACCTGTAAAGCCACAGTTTCTGCCAGGTAGCCACAGTCCATGCTTGCCTCCATTCCTCCCTCTGCTGAAGCAGCAGCAGTCGGTGCCATTTGTGGGGGGGTTCCCTGATTCTTTGCTGGAATCTTTCCTTTCTTACTGTCTCTGCTGGACTCTCTGCAGCTTTCACTGGGTGGGCGGAGCTTCCCCTTTGCTGTGCAGCTTGTCTCTGCTTCCAAAATGGCGTCCTCCTTCCCAAGCACATGGCCGGCCTCCATTACAGCAGTGCAGCTGGTACCTGCTTCCTCCCTCAGCTGGGGGTCACTGTCCATAGCAGCAGCTGCTTGTGTGTCAGTACAGCCGCTTGTACCTTCCTTTTCACCCAGCAAAGCACCGCTCCCCTCTGCTCCCTGACTGACGCACATACCAGACCAGGGGCTCCAGTCTGCGCTGGCCACAGGACTTTCCTCCTCCATAGCTATGGGGGACCTGCTTGTTCCTTGGGGGGTGCTCTCTGGGACACAGGTAGCTTGGGATTCACCAACCTTTGCTGAAGCTCCAGATGTAGAGACTTGTAGTTCCGCAACATGTTGCACAGGGGGCTCAGATGCCGCAAACCCAGAAAGACTTGACTCAGGGACCTCATCCAGCTTTTCTTCCTCCTCACTCTCCACAGACACCTCTTCCACCTCCTCCTCCTTTGGCAAAACTTTCCCTTTCTTGTTCACTTTCTTTACAGTAGCAGCCATTTTCTTTTCTGCACCAACTACAGCTTTCTGGCTCACTGCTCGCCTGCTGGATCCCAGCCTTGCTCGGGTATTCATTGCCCCTGCTTCCTCTGTTGGGGGCAACTTCTTACCCATTTCCAAAAAAAGTAAATAAATAAATAAACAAAAATGAAAAGTAAAGGCTATAAAGCCGCAAAAACAGCTGAGAAATCAACCTCCCCAGACCCAGAAGGGCCTGGGTAAGTCAAAATCACAACCTCTCTCACAAAATCACCAGCTCTCTCCAAACACGTCTGCTCCCTACGGGGATCAGATAGGATCTGTGCAGCCACTGGGACAGAATGTTCTGTTATACAGATAGCTAGAATCTCAGCTGCCATAAAGCAGGACAGGACTGTTGCTTACAATGGGGATCAGATAGGATCTGTGCAGCCACTGGGACAGAATGTTCTGTTATACAGATAGCTAGAATCTCAGCTGCCATAAAGCAGGACAGGACTGCTGCTTACAATGGGGATCAGATAGGATCTGTGCAGCCACTGGGACAGAATGTTCTGTTATACAGATAGCTAGAATCTCAGCTGCCATAAAGCAGGACAGGACTGCTGCTTACAATGGGGATCAGATAGGATCTGTGCAGCCACTGGGACAGAATGTTCTGTTATACAGATAGCTAGAATCTCAGCTGCCATAAAGCAGGACAGGACTGCTGCTTACAATGGGGATCAGATAGGATCTGTGCAGCCACTGGGACAGAATGTTCTGTTATACAGATAGCTAGAATCTCAGCTGCCATAAAGCAGGACAGGACTGCTGCTTACAATGGGGATCAGATAGGATCTGTGCAGCCACTGGGACAGAATGTTCTGTTATACAGATAGCTAGAATCTCAGCTGCCATAAAGCAGGACAGGACTGCTGCTTACAATGGGGATCAGATAGGATCTGTGCAGCCACTGGGACAGAATGTTCTGTTATACAGATTAGAAAGGTGAGACCCGACAAGACTGAAGGCTGAGATATTCCTGTATATTTTGCACTGAGGAAAAGCTTTAAAGGCTTAAAAAGGGTAAATTTAAATTGATGTAAACTTGCTGAAGGTGCTTCTCTAAGCACTTTCGTCCCTACAATGTATATTTGCCTTTTGTCTTTCATTTGTGCTTTTCCCCTTTAATTCCTTTAGCCCCTCCCAGCTAGAGTCTGGTCACATGACCAAGTGATGTCACTACAGTGAGGGAGGTGGCAGTTAGTGAATCAGGATGTCTGAGTGCCAGGAGGTCCGGCTTCAAAGGGAAACCCACCGGCGGCTCAAGCAGTATGGCAGTCTCAGAGGTACAGGGGCTCATGGGTAATATGGGAGGTGTCTGTCTATTGGGGCACAAGCAGCTGTAACTATGTATCTACTCATGTATCATCAGTAACTAATTGTAACAACACTGCTCTCCGGCTACAAACAGAAGAGCTAACAATTGACTTAGTGTTCTGGGAGGGTTTTGGCTGTCACTGATATGAACTACAACTCCCAGAATGCCTTAGCTGCTCTGAACTGGCAGGGGATTGTGGGAGTTGTAGTTCTGCAAAAGTTGTTTCTGTTCTTGTTACTCAGTATTGTATGGGGGCCATTTATATCGCTCCGTGGGAATTCCTGTATTCAGGCAGCATCTAATGTTTTAGTGCTTAGTTACCCTTTGAAATAAAAGTCAGCCCAGCGGAGCTATTTTCCTGCAGCGCTTCCGGCTCCTTGTCCGACCCCTTGTCTGACCCCTTGTCCAACCAGTCTGGCAGCTCTCCCACAGGTTCCCATAAGGGTTCCAGGACTTTTCTGCTCTGTTGGTTTTATGCTAAAGATGAGGGGCATTTCCCAAGGTCCCTGGCAAACTTCCCGATGTTTCTGTGGGATGCTGGGAGTTGTAGTTCAATGCAAGTTGAGGTTAACGTGTTTCCACCCTTCCTGCACTGCAGCCATCAGCCCTACACTGTACTGAGTCACTTTAATTGGTACATTGATTCTGTGCTATTATTTGTACATATCCAGGGAAGGAGGTGCAGCCTGGGGAATTCTGGGACATAGTGGTCATTACGGCCGCTGACCGGCAGCAAGAGCTGGCCTATCGACTGCAGATCAATGAGAAACTGGCGCGGAAAGAACTTCCTCTTGGGGTTCGTTATCACGTCTTTTCTGATCCACCAGGACCAAAAATAGGTGAGATTTTAGTTTAGAAACGAGAGTATAAAAGGGCGAATAAATTAAAAAGGGATAATGTACCCCCTACTGTAAATGATAAGGATATTAGAAGTCACTGAGGGGTTGTTCTGTGACCATATAAAGGCACAAGGCTGCAGGCTGAGTTATACAGGGAACTCTGAGTATCACTCATGTATTATAAGGGATAATGTACCCCCTACTGTAAATGATAAGGATATTAGAAGTCACTGAGGGGTTGTTCTGTGACCATATAAAGACACAAGGCTGCAGGCTGAGTTATACAGGGAACTCTGAGTATCACTCATGTATTATAAGGGATAATGTACCCCCTACTGTAAATGATAAGGATATTAGAAGTCACTGAGGGGATGTTCTGTGACCATATAAAGGTATGAAGTGACTATACGTATTATACAACATATTCATCACTATATTAATTCTAATTTCAGGTAATGGGGGATCGACTCTGTATGCGGTTCAGTGTTTAGAGCAGATCTATGCGGCTGAACTGGAGAGAGTTACAGTTATGCTAATTCACGCCGGTAAGTTATTGTTTAAACATTATGAATATTTCCATTTTTCTCAGGACAGGAAAATCTTTTCCATCGGCTCCTTTGCTGAATGTTAATGTATGTCGATTTGGTTTAATCCGATTTAAAGGAGCAGCAGCGCCTGATTCTTTCTCTTCTCTGATAGGTGGATACAGTCAGCGCCTGCCCAATGCCAGTGCCCTGGGGAAGATTTTCACCGCTTTGCCCCTCGGGGAGCCGACCTATCAGATGCTGGATGTGAAATTAGCCATGTACATTGACTTTCCCAGGAACATGAAGCCGGGGGTCTTAGTTACCTGCGCCGATGACCTTGAACTTTACGCCAGCGGCGATTTAGCGGTCGCATTCGATAGGCCGGGTATCACCGCCCTGGCGCATCCCTCGACATTAACTATCGGTACGACGCACGGGGTGTTTGTGTTGGGGGATTCTGTTTCGGGGTACGAGGAGCTTCAGTACAGACAGTGCAAGTCTTATCTCCATAAACCTTCCATTGAGAAGATGCACCAATCAGGAGCCGTCAATATCCTCCAATCAGAAGCCAGTATGCCGGATGCTGAGGTCGTATATACGGACAGTTTATTCTATATGGACCATTATACTGTGAGGCGGTTACTCGGGTTCTTCCGTGACCTGGGGGGGCTTTCCTGTGAAATCGACGCCTACGGGGACTTTCTCCAGGCGCTGGGGCCCGACGCCACCGTAGAATACACGGAAAACGTGGCGAACGTCTCCAAAATCGAATCCCAACTGACGGACGTCAGGAAGAAAATCTATTATCTCCTACGCGGCACCGAATTCACGGTCGTCCTGTTAAATAACTCCAAGTTCTACCACATCGGAACCACGCGGGAATATCTGCGCCACTTCACCTCCGACCCCCAACTCAGGGCACAACTTGGGTTGGGGTCAAAGGTTTTTAGCGTCGTCCCGGGTGGAGCCGAAGAAACGGCGTGCGTCATTCAGAGCGTTCTGGACCCGACAGCCGCGGTTTCGCCGGACTCAGTGGTGGAATATTCCAGACTGGGCCCCGATGTTACTATAGGGGGACACTGTATCGTTAGTGGCGTCTCTTTACCTATTGGATCTCACGTCCCCCCAAAATCCTTCGTCAGCTCATTTAGCCTGAGGTTGGGGGAGCAGCTTGTGTATTCAACAGTCGCTTTGGGCATAGACGACAACTTAAAAACAAGTGTCAGCTCCTTGGCCAATGTCAGTTCCCTTCAGTTCTGTGGGAGGAGCCTATTGAAATGCCTGAATCTCTGGGGAATTCGTGTTTCACAAGAACTTTTTTCCGGGGACCCAAAAGCTCTGAGTCTGTGGACCGCCCGAATATTCCCAGTGGGGGAGACTTTAGCAGATTCTGTTAAATTATCTATGGAAATGTTGGGGGGCGCAGCCTGCGGGGAGTCTCTGGGGATTCTGGGAAATGTTAAAAGGGTCTCCATGGAGGAAATTCTCCTGCACAAAGATGTAGAAGCCATGCTCCACTTCCGGCAACTTCTCTACACGGACATTGTCTCTCACAACCTGCAGCTGTAACCTTGTCCTGGTACCCCTGAACTATAGCAGGGTGACACCCCAATATTTCTATATATCTGTAACCTTGTCCTGGTACCCCTGAACTATAGCAGGGTGACACCCCAATATTTCTATATATCTGTAACCTTGTCCTGGTACCCCTGAACTATAGCAGGGTGACACCCCAATATTTCTATATATCTGTAACCTTGTCCTGGTACCCCTGAACTATAGCAGGGTGACACCCCAATATTTCTATATATCTGTAACCTTGTCCTGGTACCCCTGAACTATAGCAGGGTGACACCCCAATATTTCTATATATCTGTAACCTTGTCCTGGTACCCCTGAACTATAGCAGGGTGACACCCCAATATTTCTATATATCTGTAACCTTGTCCTGGTACCCCTGAACTATAGCAGGGTGACACCCCAATATTTCTATATATCTGTAACCTTGTCCTGGTACCCCTGAACTATAGCAGGGTGACACCCCAATGTTTCTATATATCTGTAACCTTGTCCTGGTACCCCTGAACTATAGCAGGGTGACACCCCAATGTTTCTATATATCTGTAACCTTGTTATGAGCTAAGGGGGCCCAGTCTGAAGGCCAGTTAGGGGGAGATTTGGGGTGAGTGATTATTTGTACCCTGGGTACCCCTGGAACTATAGCAGGGTGACACCCCAATGTTTCTATATATCTGTAACCTTGTTATGAGCTAAGGGGGCGCAGTCTGAAGGTCAGTTAGGGGGAGATTTGGGGTGAGTGATTATTTGTGTCCTGGGTACCCCTGGAACTATAGCAGGGTGACACCCCAATGTTTCTATATATCTGTAACCTTGTTATGAGCTAAGGGGGCCCAGTCTGAAGGCCAGTTAGGGGGAGATTTGGGGTGAGTGATTATTTGTACCCTGGGTACCCCTGGAACTATAGCAGGGTGACACCCCAATGTTTCTATATATCTGTAACCTTGTTATGAGCTAAGGGGGCGCAGTCTGAAGGTCAGTTAGGGGGAGATTTGGGGTGAGTGATTATTTGTGCCCTGGGTACCCCTGGAACTATAGCAGGGTGACTGTTACCCCAATGTTTCTATATATCTGTAACCTTGTTATGAGCTAAGGGGGCCCAGTCTGAAGGTCAGTTAGGGGGAGATTTGGGGTGAGTGTTTATTTGTGCCCCTGCCAACTTGGTGACTGATCAGGGCAGGATAACATGAAAAATTAAGATAGTTTGGTGATATCTGTGAGGCTTCTGAATAATTTATTAAAGTATTTAAACTAATGTGACTTGATCTGTTTGTTACTCTGTTTCCTGTTGATCAGATTAAACCTCACAGGAGAAAGAAATAAAACTCCGAATGTTTGGGAGGAACAGAGGCATAAAGTTGCACCGCTGAAGGCCCCCTTAATGCAATTTAAATCCAATTCTATACGTATATTTTATAGTTATTTATGTTCTATTGATAAGTACAGTACTGTGTAGACCATAAGTGCTATATAAATATACTATATAATATACCCTTTATCATTGTGATAAGAATGAACACACTGCCACCTACTGGACACTATATAGAATACAAGAATATTTTGTTACAGTCAGTTACAATGTATCATCTGACACTGCTATTATTATTATTATTATTATAATTATTATTATTATGATTCGGCTCCCAGCATCAGAGGGACCCCTTAATTTTAGCTTATCTATTGGTCGTTATACTAAGTTGGCTGCCAGACAAAGTCATTGAACAGTTCTACAGGATCAGGTGACTTGATACAATACAATTGATTGGCTTTATGTTCATTTATTGCCTTGGCTTGTTCTCCTGTCTGGGTCTCTGTGTTCATCCATAAAGTGTTATAGAATATTAATTACCCAGAGTCTGGCAGCTAAAGTACATAGTGACTCTGTTTCCCAACACCCACCTCTTATTGGCAACTCACTTACTGAACATTGTGCCCCCTGCTCAAACAATAGAGACCAACACAAGCGGCTCGATCCAAATCAAATAATAAAGGAATTAGAAGCGTCTTACTGGGCAGTTGGGCACCGTAAGAATCTCCAGCACTTTAGGTAAGTTTATTTCACAATGAATCAGCACTGAGATCCCTCCATTGGGATGTAATTAGGGCAATAAATGGTCACAGAACAACCCCTCTGTGACTTCTAATATCCTTATCATTTACAGTAGGGGGTACATTATCCCTTATAATACATGAGTGATACTCAGAGTTCCCTGTATAACTCAGCCTGCAGCCTTGTGCCTTTATATGGTCACAGAACAACCCCTCAGTGACTTCTAATATCCTTATCATTTACAGTAGGGGGTACATTATCCCTTATAATACATGAGTGATACTCAGAGTTCCCTGTATAACTCAGCCTGCAGCCTTGTGCCTTTATATGGTCACAGAACAACCCCTCAGTGACTTCTAATATCCTTATCATTTACAGTAGGGGGTACATTATCCCTTATAATACATGAGTGATACTCAGAGTTCCCTGTATAACTCAGCCTGCAGCCTTGTGTCTTTATATGGTCACAGAACAACCCCTCAGTGACTTCTAATATCCTTATCATTTACAGTAGGGGGTACATTATCCCTTATAATACATGAGTGATACTCAGAGTTCCCTGTATAACTCCATATACTTATTAATCTTAGCTCTGACCTGAGACAACAGCTAGAGGCAGAAGACTTGTGCTGGTCACACTATAACTAGGGGTTATACCACTAGTGTAATACTGTGAGTTTAAGGGTGGGAGGAGCTTAGCAGAAAGAATAAATTCCAGCAGGAGGCAGGTTATTATGGGCAGAGCTCAGGTAACAGTGGTCAGTGTGGGACAGAACAGAAGGGGGAAAAGAATGACTAAAAGGTAAAATATTAAACCGTCCCTGTGTGTTAAAGTGCTGCAATACAGGATAGAACCTGCACTTTAACACTTTGTTTTATAACTGGGTTTGTGTTTATTCTTTGGATGGTGAGTGTTACAGCCTGTTCTGCTGAGTCTCATTCTTATTCTCATGTTGTTAATCCTGTGCTCAGTCTGAGTTACAACAGTGTCGGCTGCTGAGTGAATAAATCAGTCCCTAAGTTTGCTCATAGTCTGTACAGAGAGATCCCATAAAACTATGGTACATAGGTATTCCCTGTACTAAGCACAATTCAGCAGGAACAGTCCCTAAGTTTGCTCATAGTCTGTACAGAGAGATCCCATAAAACTATGGTACATAGGTATTCCCTGTACTAAGCACAATTCAGCAGGAACAGCCCCTAAGTTTGCTCATAGTCTGTACAGAGAGATCCCATAAAACTATGGTACATAGGTATTCCCTGTACTAAGCACAATTCAGCAGGAACAGCCCCTAGGTTTGCTCATAGCCACAGTATATGGTGTATATTACACAATGATACAATGTAACTGCAGAGATGTTCATGTTGTAACAACACACGGGACTTTGAAGTAAATCTGTTTATTTGTTGCCGGGTTGGAAACCATTATGGCAGCTTCACAAGCCCAAGGATTTATTACCCATTGTGCGCAGATGAGCAGCAGTATAATTAACCCTCACATCCCTGTAACCTTTAGTGAACCCCCCCAAACCCTTTAAACAGGAAGTTTTGCTAGAAACTAACTTTAATTGTTAAATATTCTAAAACAACTGGTCTTTTTTTAATGTTTAGCATTTTCTCCTGCAGTTCCCTCCCTTCTATTTACTAATAATAACTATACATGAATATCATACATGTGCATTTAGAGAGGTGAGCTTTGTGTGAGTGGTGCAGTTCAGCAGGAACAGCCCCAGATCTTCACAACTTCCCCTTGAGGCTGTAACCAAGCTTGTGTGAACTGCACATGCTCAGGCTGAAGCCTCAGAACCTTGCTGATAACTGGCTCACAATCCTCATCCAATCAGGTGAGGGGGTGGGCAATAGGAGTTTTCCCCAAGTCTCCACCCCCTATTCAGTTGCTAACTGCCAGGCAAACAGCTCTCAGCATGGGGAAAAGCAGCAGCAAAATGCTTCGAAAAAAGGTAATTTCTGCCTTTTCCCTAAAATTTTTGTTTTTTACATTAACCCATTAGTTTCATTGTTTTATTAGTGTCTGTTGCTTCTCCTTTAATGGAGCGTCTGCCTGTGCAGCCCACCGCTGGGAGCCCCTTAATTACTCAGGAACACAAATACTATAACCCATAGCAACCATAGCAACCAATCAGAAATCTGCTTTTATTCTAGCCAGGGTCCTGGACTGATCTGTGGGGGCTGCCTATTGGTTGCTATGGGTTAATGCATTTTTGCAGCTTTCATTGAAAATTATACTCGGCTGCAGGAATGTGGGGGTGACATTGGGAAGGGGGTGCCTTACGGGCCTAATATGATTATGATACTTGTATTCTGGAACTACAACTCCCATCAACCAGTGTCTTACTTTTTTTTGCTGGGAGTTGCAGCTTCCCAATTGCTGGAATGTCTGCAGGTTGCATGTAGCTGGAGATGCTGGGAGTTGCTGCATAACTAGTAGGTACAACCAGGGGACTCTGGAGATTGTAGTTCAGCAACAGCTACAAAGCTGTACTTTAAACAAAGCTAAAGGCTGTAGGGGATGCTGGGAGTTGTACTACAGCAACACTGGTGGAAAGTTGCTGGGAGTTGTACAGCAGCAATGGTGGAAAGTTGCTGGGAGTTGTACAGCAGCAATGGTGGAACGTTGCTGGGAGTTGTACAGCAGAAATGGTGGGACTCTGTTGGGGTTGCTGGGAGTTTTACAGCAGCAATGGTGGAACGTTGCTGGGAGTTGTACAGCCGAAATTGTGGGACTCTGTTGGGGCTGCTGGGAGTTGTACAGCAGCAATGGTGGAACATTGCTGGGAGTTGTACAGCAGAAATGGTGGGACTCTGTTGGGGTTGCTGGGAGTTGTACAGCAGCAATGGTGGAACGTTGCTGGGAGTTGTACAGCAGAAATGGTGGGACTCTGTTGGGGTGGCTGGGAGTTGTACAGCAGCAATGGTGGGAGTTTGTTGGGGTTGCTGGGAGTTGTACAGCAGCAATGGTGGAACGTTGCTGGGAGTTGTACAGCAGAAATGGTGGGACTCTGTTGGGGTTGCTGGGAGTTTTACAGCAGCAATAGTGGAAAGCTGTTGGGGTTGCTGGGAGTTCTACAGCAAAAGTGCCCTAGATACTTCCCTTTAACTCCATTTATATTCTAGGCGAATGCTGAATTCTTACTTGTGCCATCCCAAAAGCTAGCAATCTATTCTGTTACTTTTATTGCCACTCCATGGCTCTTCCCTTGTATGACTATAGCAAAGCCTTTCATTTTTACTGTGGCCTAATGACTCCCTAAAGCAGCGGGGTCTCCCCTATAAACCCCATTAACCCCCGCACGGCCGAGGGGTGAGACGCTGGCACCTTACAGTGACCTTGGGGAGTGTGCGACTCAGTAGTAACAGGATCTTTTCTTGCCCAAGGCTTTGCTAATGGATCTGTTTGTAGCCTAATAGCCCCGTGTGTCGGCTTTCTCTGCAGAGTCCTGCGACTCCCGCCCCTCGCCAGTGAAATGCGTCGCTCCCATCAGCCCCTGTGAGACCCAAAGTGCCAACAGGAACCAAGTGCCGGTCAGTTCATGGCGTGAGTCCCAACGTTGAACCCAGAGGTATGTGATGCCCCCCGTTATTCATGTAGTGGGGTGTTTTATATATTCCAGGGAGGGCACAGCTTTTTATCATGGTCTCCTAGATAAACCCCTCCCTCACCTCTCCAGGCAGCAGTGCTGTAACATAAACAGGTCTTTAGATAAACTGCAATGGATCAGGATTAGTTGGTTTGGACCCATCGGGTTTTTGTCTTTTTAGAGCTTTCAGAAATTCCTGAAGAACTTATGGTTTTTATAATTTTATTTCTTTTAGTCTCCGAACAACAGGAGGGGGGGGGGGGGGCAGCGAATGAGCACTCAGTGTTCTCCTTGTGTCGGCCAATCGTCCTTCCCAATAGGGTCTGAGTGTCCCTTAACCCAAATCTCTCTGTACATTCCCAAGGGACGATTGTATGGCCTGGGTAATCATTATGTACCTGACATCCCATAATTACCAGACAATCGCTCTCCTGAAATCAACATTGAGTAATTTGAAACCTTTAATTCTAGGGTTAATTCTAACAAACTCTGTCTCTATTTCTAGTTACAAATGTGTCTCTATTTCTCTTCTCTGAGCTTTGTAATTAGTTGTTCCCCTTTAAATGAACTGTTAGTAGGATGTAGAGAGGGATATTCTGAGACAATTTGTAATTGGTTTTCATTTTTTATTATTTGGGGTTTTTGAGTTATTGAACTTTTTATTCAGCAGCTCTCCAGTTTGCAATTTCAGCCATCTGGTTGCTAGGGTCCAAATTTCCCTAGCAACCATGCACTGATTTGCATAAG
This sequence comes from Xenopus petersii, assembly GCA_038501925.1. NCBI lineage: Eukaryota > Metazoa > Chordata > Amphibia > Anura > Pipidae > Xenopus > Xenopus petersii. The sequence goes on along the minus strand of CM076678.1, from coordinate 2,185,535 downwards.
AAACTGGAATATGAATAGACGAGGCCTGAAGAGTAAAATGAGTAATAAAAAGTAACAATAATAATAAAGATATGATTACAGATATATAGAACCATTGGGGTAACAGTCACCCTGCTATAGTTCCAGGGATACCCAGTGTACAAATAAACACTCACCCCAAATCTCCCCCTAACTGACCTTCAGACTGGGCCCCCTTTGGCTCATAACAAGGTTACAGATATATAGAAACATTGGGGTAACTGTCACCCTGCTATAGTTCCAGGGGTACCCAGGGTACAAATAAACACTCACCCCAAATCTCCCCCTAACTGACCTTCAGACTGGGCCCCCTTAGCTCATAACAAGGTTACAGATATAGAAACATTGGGGTAACTGTCACCCTGCTATAGTTCCAGGGGTAACCAGGGCACAAATAAGCACTCACCCCAAATCTCCCCCTAACTGACCTTCAGACTGGGCCCCCTTAGCTCATAACAAGGTTACAGATATATAGAAACATTGGGGTGTCACCCTGCTATAGTTCCAGGGGTACCCAGGGCACAAATAAGCACTCACCCCAAATCTCCCCCTAACTGACCTTCAGACTGGGCCCCCTTAGCTCATAACAAGGTTACAGATATATAGAAACATTGGGGTAACAGTCACCCTGCTATAGTTCCAGGGGTACCCAGGGTACAAATAAACACTCACCCCAAATCTCCCCCTAACTGACCTTCAGACTGGGCCCCCTTAGCTCATAACAAGGTTACAGATATATAGAAATATCGGGGTAACAGTCACCCTGCAGTCGTTGTGCTTATACAAACATCAGAACCGCAGAACTCACACCCTTTTTATTGTCCTTTTATTCTCACATTGACGTCAGTTATACAGAGATACCGGGTGGGAGTTGGAGCTGACAGAGAGCAACGTAAATAATGAGTCCATTGCGTGGCTACACAAAAATCAGTGCAGTCTGCGACAACAAGATTCCAGTGACTGTTTACATTGTCTGTATTGCCACTGCTGACTCCAGGGCCAATGTAGCAGATACCAGCAGTCGGGAGTCAGAGCCAGCAGTGCAGAGAACAGAAAGGGACAGACAGATGAGAATGGATATTGTTTTTTATTTTTTGGGTGAAGTTGCCCTTTAACCACAGAGACATTGGTTCATGTTCCTAGAGGGTCAGAATTGCTTTCCCGGGTGCCGCCGGTCCCTCTCGGTGCAACTTAATACGGGAGGGAAGAAAACGAGTGTAAATAAGTCGCCGGGGGTAGGGTTGCCGTGCGTTTAGCGTGTGAATGCCGTTGCTATGGTATCAGACGGAAACAAAGGAAACTGTACAGGCAGAATTTCAGATCTCTTACAAAGACTGACGTCTGACCGGAAGCTGCAATTGGTCTTCATTTTTTTATTATCTGTGGTTTTTGAATTATTTTATTTTTTTATTCAGCAGCTCTCCAAGTTTGCTGTCTGGTTGCTATGGTCCAAATCCCCCTAGCAACTATTCATTTGAATAAGAGTCTGGAATATGAATAGGAGATGGACTGAATAGAAATATGAGTAATAAAAAGTAGCAATAACGATAAATGTGTAGCCTTACAGAGCATTTGTTTTTAAGATGGGTTCAGTGACCCCCATTTTTAAGCTTGAAGGCAAATAATGAAAAACAAACTATAAAAAACAAATAATGAAGACCGATCGAAAGTTGCTTAGAATCATCCATTCTATAAAATACTTAAAGTTGACTTTAAAATGAAGCACCCCTTTAAAGGGACTTTGGTATAGGACAATATCATCAGCTGGAAGGATATGAGCGTTACAGATAGATCAGCGTTAGATTGTAAGCTCTTGTGCATGACATGCTGCACTGTGGAATACGTCAGTTCTATGACAGCAAAAATGAATATTAACAGTTTGACAGTGACTGATTCCTTCACAGCGGACACTGATCTGCGAGGAGTGGGGCCCCAAGCCTTTTAATGTGGCCCCTAATTAGGCTGAGCCCTTAGAAGTGGAAGCGCTGTAAAGTGGCCCCTGAGTATTTTGAATTGGGGGCAAGGGGGCTTGGTTAAACAGCGGGGGAGGCAAATAGGGGGAATAACATAAATTGGGGGAAATATAAAGGGGCCCCTTTAGCTGTTGACAAACTATAACTTTCCCGCGCTGGTGAGAGCCTCTCGTTTACTGCCATCTAGTGGTGAAATGACTCATTTCTAAAAATGTAGATTTTATGTTTCTTATTCTTGTCTGATCCTTATTATATGCCTGGGCCCCACCCAAAGTCTTTAGCTAAGTCGGGGGGCCAACCCCTTCATTTCACTTTCACTGTCATACTTTTAACCCCATAAATCCTTGATCCTGACCCACACAGCCGGCCTATATATTTATCTTTATTCCCTATTAATAACATTTGGATCACTGACCTTCCTATATATTTATCTTTATTCCCTATTAATAACATTGGGATCACTGACCTTCCTATATATTTATCTTTATTCCCTATTAATAACATTGGGATCACTGGCCTTCCCATATATTTATCTTTATTCCCTATCAATAACATTGGGATCACTGACCTTCCTATATATTTATCTTTATTCCCTATTAATAACATTGGGATCACTGACCTTCCTATATATTTATCTTTATTCCCTATTAATAACATTGGGATCACTGACCTTCCTATATATTTATCTTTATTCCCTATTAATAACATTGGGATCACTGACCTTCCTGTATATTTATCTTTATTCCCTATTAATAACATTGGGATCACTGACCTTCCTATATATTTATCTTTATTCCCTATTAATAACATTGGGATCACTGACCTTCCTGTATATTTATCTTTATTCCCTATTAATAACATTGGGATCAACCATTTTTACTGGCTAGGTATGGTATCATGGGATCACCCAGTGATTGCCCAGGGGCATTAATGAGCTCCATGTTGCCCTTGTATGTGTGCGCCAGATGCTGCAGACAGAAGGGAGAGATGCCGCTAGGAAAATGCCGTCCCAGTGGTCCCGCGACAACAGCGCCGAGAGCAAAGTTCCACATACGAGAATGGACGATGAAGCTGCCATACAGGTACAGACAGTGGGCGGGAACAACTGCATTCTGCACCCACCCTGCTACTTTCCCTATAGATCCAACATTCTCTTATGAATCAGCCTGGGGATGTTCTACAGGTTATTCTCACCTTCTGGGTGTTCTGATTGGCTACAGGTTACTTTGACCTGAGTGTTCTGATTGGCTACAAATTACTCTAACCCTCGGAGTGTTCTGATTGGCTACAGGTTACTCTGACCCTCAGAGTGTTCTGATTGGCTACAGGTTACTCTGACCTTCTGAGTGTTCTGATTGGCTAGAGGTTACTCTGACCTTCTGAGTGTTATGATTGGCTTCAGGTTACTCTGACCTTCTGAGTGTTCTGATTGGCTACAATTTGGCTGGTCTATTAGTGACTGGTGGATCTGTCCCTTTTGCTCGGCACCTGAACAATCAGTCCTCCCTTCTGAGAAATGGATCTGCTCTCGGGAGCCTTAATGATCCCTCTCTGGGCTCCAGTAAATAATTATGGGGCCACAGGTCGGTCACACGGGGACTGTTTTCATGTTTTGACTCCCTGTTGTTTACGAGACCATTATAGAAATGGGGGACCCTGGGAATAAAGAAAGGCAGAACCCCCAATTTATAGTAGATGATTACTCTTGTCCCTTATTTAAATCTGATTATCAGAAATAAACTTCCCATGTTAATTAATGAAAGACCATCAGGTACAAGGGCCCTATAACGACTCGTGTGACTTTATCTTCCAGCAAATCTACACGTTTGGGGAGAAACTGGGCGAAGGAAACTTCGGGGTCGTGATTGAAGCCACCCACAAAGAAACCGCCACCAAATGGGCCATGAAAAAAGTCAATCGAGAAAAGGTGAAATTTAAGAATCCTGTCGGTTCTGTAACATTACTGAGTAGCGACCACTTACAGTATAATCCAACTTACTGTCCCCTCCATTAGTTCTACTGAGAGAAATAACACTGTATCAATATTCAGTTACAGTGGCTTCTAATATCCTTATCATTTACAGTAGGGGGTACATTATCCCTTATAATACATGAGTGATACTCAGAGTTCCCTGTATAACTCAGCCTGCAGCCTTGTGCCTTTATATGGTCACAGAACAACCCCTCAGTGACTTCTAATATCCTTATCATTTACAGTAGGGGGTACATTATCCCTTATAATACATGAGTGATACTCAGAGTTCCCTGTATAACTCAGCCTGCAGCCTTGTGCCTTTATATGGTCACAGAACAACCCCTCAGTGACTTCTAATATCCTTATCATTTACAGTAGGGGGTACATTATAATCTTTCTATTGTGTTTAAGGCTGGAAGTTCGGCAGTGAAGCTCCTGGAGCGGGAGGTTTCCATTCTGAAGAGAGTTAAACATGAGCACATCATTCACCTGGAGGAAGTATTTGAAACTCCCGAGGTGAGAGACAACTTCTCCTGAATAGGAAGAAATAGGCAGTTCTCACCTTTATGTAAATCTTTATATGAGGATGAGGAAATACCGTAATGCACATTAGAAAGTTTCTTAGAATTATATATTTGGGTTGTATTCTCCTTTAAAGCTCCATTGCAGCCTTCTTTACCCTTGCAGTTCCCCATGTCATTAAAGTGTAAGCCTTTGTGAGCAGGAGCCTCTTTTCCTATGTCAAATTCTTCCAGTGTAAGTTTCATGCTGTTACTTTACTGAGGGGAGGAAGCCGAGAAGCCAATAAATGACATATTTCTTATCTGTAAAACTCTCTCCCCATCAGTAATGGGTCAGGACTTAGAGATCAGCGCAGATATTCCTCTCGGATCTTATCCGGATATAATATTGTCTCCCACTGTTTCACTCATTTCTCTCTTTTCTCTACCAAAAAGTCACTTTTTATTTGAATCCCCAGCGCATGTATCTGGTAACTGAGCTCTGTGAAGGGGGAGAACTCAGAGAAATTCTGCACCGGAAAAAGTTCCTCTCAGAAACGGAAACCAGACATGTCATCCGCAGCCTCGGCTACGCCATAGCCTACCTGCACAGGAAAGGTAATGAAAGGGTTACTGCCTGCCTAATATATAGAGACAAGTGTTGGAAGGGTTACTGTCTGCTCTCTCTCATTTCCCTACAGAAATAGGGATTGGTAACACTAGATAGGTACCTAATATATAGAGACAAGAGGAAAGTGTTGGAAGGGTTACTGTCTGCTCTCTCTCATTTCCCTACAGAAATAGGGATTGGTAACACTAGATAGGTACCTAATATATAGAGACAAGAGGAAAGTGTTGGAAGGGTTACTGTCTGCTCTCTCTCATTTCCCTACAGAAATAGGGATTGGTAACACTAGATAGGTACCTAATATATAGAGACAAGAGGAAAGTGTTGGAAGGGTTACTGTCTGCTCTCTCTCATTTCCCTACAGAAATAGGGATTGGTAACACTAGATAGGTACCTAATATATAGAGACAAGAGGAAAGTGTTGGAAGGGTTACTGTCTGCTCTCTCTCATTTCCCTACAGAAATAGGGATTGGTAACACTAGATAGGTACCTAATATATAGAGACAAGAGGAAAGTGTTGGAAGGGTTACTGTCTGCTCTCTCTCATTTCCCTACAGAAATAGGGATTGGTAACACTAGATAGGTACCTAATATATAGAGACAAGAGGAAAGTGTTGGAAGGGTTACTGTCTGCTCTCTCTCATTTCCCTACAGAAATAGGGATTGGTAACACTAGATAGGTACCTAATATATAGAGACAAGAGGAAAGTGTTGGAAGGGTTACTGTCTGCTCTCTCTCATTTCCCTACAGAAATAGGGATTGGTAACACTAGATAGGTACCTAATATATAGAGACAAGAGGAAAGTGTTGGAAGGGTTACTGTCTGCTCTCTCTCATTTCCCTACAGAAATAGGGATTGGTAACACTAGATAGGTACCTAATATATAGAGACAAGAGGAAAGTGTTGGAAGGGTTACTGTCTGCTCTCTCTCATTTCCCTACAGAAATAGGGATTGGTAACACTAGATAGGTACCTAATATATAGAGACAAGAGGAAAGTGTTGGAAGGGTTACTGTCTGCTCTCTCTCATTTCCCTACAGAAATAGGGATTGGTAACACTAGATAGGTACCTAATATATAGAGACAGAGACAAGAGGAAAGGGGTTTGTTGTGCTTTACTATGGGACAGATTGAGGAGATGTATATAAATCTGTGCCCCATCCCATAATAATTCCCAGGGAATATTTGGGGCCCATCGTAAAACGGGAGGTTGTGGAATGTCTGTGTTTATTGCAGGAATCGTACACCGGGATCTGAAGCTGGAGAATATTTTAGTGAAGAGCATCGATGGGGCAGACAATAAGGACATGATCCTGAATATAAAGGTGAGGAGCTTCCAGAAAATGCAGTTTATTTAACCCCTTCAGTACTCCTCCATCCAGGTGTAAAATCCAACATATTTCTATACAAATGATAATCACCCCCATGGGGGGGGGGAGTAAGACCACCTTGACAATATCTTGGTTTATTGGGTAATATCCCCCCAGTGCAGCAAAGCAAATACCAATAGTGGAAAAATATAAAACATATCGGCTCTATATCGTCTCCTGTTCCTCCTTCAGTCTGACATTCAGGTGAGCGCTGGCTCCAGTCTCTGACTCTGACTGGAGAGCTGGAGAAAAATAAAGTTCAATTGTGCATTAAACAAAGCAGAATATTATTATTATTATTATTATTATTAGTTCCTTCTTAGTTCTGGTGCTGTAACTATTATATTTATTATCAGACGCTGATACCAATACAGTTAAATTATTTTTTATGTTCTTTTGAGCGCAGGTGACGGATTTCGGGTTGTCGGTGCAGAAAGGGGGCGTTGGCAGTGAAAATATGTTGCAGTCCACCTGCGGGACCCCGATATACATGGGTAAGTGACTGGGGGGTCTTGTTCTTTATAAGCCCTGCCGTCTTCTGCTTTATTGTAAGACTTTGTCAGTAATAGTCCAACCCAAGGCAGAGAGGGGATTCTGGGAGATTTAAAGAGATACATCCAATTTTAGTTAGGTGCCATTTTTAGTTTACTCCTTTATATCCAGGTTTTCTTATCTATACCTTATTTAATAAATAAAATGGCAGTTAAAGGTGCATCAAAATGACCCCTATTCAAACTTCAACTACCGAATAAACTCACTAAAAGTTTACAAAATCGGCACCCAAACTTTACTTGAGGTGTACCAAAATGGCACCCAAAAAAGGTGCACAAAAATGGAACCTAACTAAGTTGTATGTATCTTTAAATCTTACACCTCTTTGAATATATCCAATAAAGGTGTAGCAAAACGACGCCCATTAATTCGGGGGGTTTAAGCTCTGTACATTGAGCCTATGATCAAAGGTTAAAGTAAAAATTAGAATTTAAAAAATTAGAATTTCGAGCCAATTTTTGTGGACTTCGACTAGGGAATAGTCCAAATTTGAAAATAATTTGAAAATTTGAATTTCGAAATTTATCATGTACTTTCTCTTTAAAAATTCGACTTTGACCATTCGCCATCTAAAACCTGCCGAATTGCTGTTTTAGCCCAGGGGGTCCTCCTAGAAAAATAAAAAAAACATTTTTTGGGAAAAAATGCGCTATTACTTTGATTCGTGCAATTCGAATTGGAACGAAAACTCACCCATTTGATCGAAAATGGACCTATTCCATTCGATTTAATTGCGGTTGGTCTTTTTGAATTCAAATTTCGAAGTTTTTCAAAATCGAAATTCAATTCTCGATAAATCTGCCCCTAAGTGTTTATGACACGAAACGCGAATCTGTTTGATGGGCGATTGCCTTTATTTGAGTTCCTGCTCCATATTCATTCTCGATTGTATCGTGCTGTGTCAACAGGGGTCACGGGGCCCCATACTTCTAAGGAGGTAGGGCCCTCTTCCCCAATGGGCTTCAATTGTTACTGGGGCCTCTTGGGAAGGAGGGCCCTACCTTGGGGCCCCAAGGAAAAAGATGAATGACTTGCATTTATACAACCGTGCCCAAGTCATGCCTCGTTATGCGGAAGCCCCACCCACAATTTAGGAAAATTCACCCACTCCCGGGCAAGACCCCTCCCCTTCTCCAGCAGTAAATCACACCCGCTCTGCTATGGGCACCTGACTGCAGTCCCTTCTCTGATGGCGGTTGTGATTGGGCAGTGAGTAGCCCATAGCAACCAATCGGCAGTTACTGCAGTAGGAATAGTGAAAGCAAACTGTGCAATAAAAGAGGGTCTGCACTAACACCCCCATGTTGGTATATTCCCCATTCTCTTTATTGAGATGATGATGATGATGGGGGGGTCACAAGCTGCACGGCTATGGCTGCTGTTTATGGCAGTTTGTACACTGGCATTAACATAGGCCTATATTGTTTTGGCTTTACTTACCCTTTAAAATCTTTAGCTGTCACCTGATTGAACGCAACTTATTCCAGTCCCGATTGTTGCCTCTCCTTTTTCCTTCTTTGTTTCACGTGTGAGACTTCAGGGCCCCCATTAAGAACCCTGTCACTGTCGGCAGCGGGGGTGGGGCAGTAAAGCGAGACCTGATTGTCATAAATAGCAACGTGCGCTAATAACCTGCATTTATGTCGGCAGCCAATGTGTGTTGCTCCGACAGCTCCTGCAGCATCAGCAGCGACATGTGACAGTGATCAGGGCCCCATCTGCGTTACACACTCGCTCCCGACAATTAATAAGTCACATTTCTTCTCGTTATTCACAAAGTCATCAGTTCTGTGGGGGGAGTCGGTACATAATTCATTGGAACATCTGCCGCCCTCTCTCCCTCGCCGGAGGGATAAATTATCCAACATCAGCACATCCTCATTCTCTCTATTATTCATAACGCTGCTTTACTTTCCCTTTGCAGCCCCCGAAGTTATCAACGATCACGAATATAGTCAGCAGTGCGACATCTGGAGCACGGGGGTCATCATGTACATGCTGTAAGTCATGCGTTATACAAACCCCACCCACTACAGGGAAACAGGGCCCTGACCAACAGAGCTTACAATCTACAAGGAGAAAGAGGTCAGACGCACACAGATAGGGATGGGCAAGTGGCTCGTTGTAACTCATGTTGGCATAAGGATTCCTACCTATAACTCTCTTGCTTTATGGCAGGGATTCTAGATACTTATTTAAAGGCCATCGAGACCCAAAAACAAAAAACGTGCCCGATGAGAGAAAATGTAAATCGAAGCAACTTCCCGATTCACTTTAGTGTCAGATTGTGACTGGTTCTAAAAAGTCCTTTCCATTCAAACCTGCGTCTGTCTGGCCATTTCTGTCCTTCTGAAACAATGAAGCAACTGTCAGTTCTCCGGGTTGTCAGAATCGGTTACTGGTGAAACATTGTATCAAATTCCTCCATCATGGCCGAGAACAGGAAGCAAATTCTTCCGCAAATTCCTTCAAAACCAACGGAAATGTGTCAGGAAAGTTTATTGGGAAGTTGATTGAAATGACATTTTCTTGAGGTCAAATTGGGGTTTACATTGCCTTTAATTTGCTTAATTTGCTGCTGCCTGGAGAGACCTGAGACTGGTTTAACCAGGAGATATGGGCCCTTTCTTTCTCTTTCTTTCTTTCTTTCTCTTCATTTCTTTCTTTCTTTTTCTTTCTTTCTTTCTTTCTTTCTTTCTTTCTTTTTCTTTCTTTCTTTCTTTCTTTCTTTCTTTCTTTCTTTCTTTCTTTCTTTTTCTTTCTTTCTTTCTTTCTTTCTTTCTTTCTTTCTTTTTCTTTCTTTCTTTCTTTCTTTTTCTTTCTTTCTTTCTTTCTTTCTTTCTTTCTTTCTTTCTTTCTTTCTTTCTTTTTCTTTCTTTCTTTCTTTCTTTCTTTCTTTCTTTCTCTTTCTTTCTTTCTTTCTTTTTCTTTCTTTCTTTCTTTCTTTTTTTCTTTCTTTCTTTTTCTTTCTTTCTTTTTCTTTCTTTCTTTTTCTTTCTTTCTTTCTTTCTTTCTTTCTTTCTTTCTTTCTTTCTCTTTCTTTCTTTCTTTTTCTTTCTTTCTTTCTTTCTTTCTTTCTCTTTCTTTCTTTCTTTCTTTCTTTCTTTCTTTCTTTCTTTCTTTCTTTCTTTCTTTCTTTCTTTCTCTTTCTTTCTTTCTTTCTCTTTCTTTCTTTCTTTCTCTTTCTTTCTTTCTTTCTTTCTTTCTAGTTATTTCTCGAATAAGGCCTATCTCTTTCTTTCTTTCTTTCTTTCTTTCTTTCTTTCTTTCTTTCTTTCTTTCTTTCTTTCTTGTTATTTCTCGAATAAGGCCTATCTCTTTCTTTTTCTTTCTCTTTCTTTCTCTTTCTTTCTCTTTCTTTTTCTTTCTTTCTTTCTTTCTTTCTTTCTTTCTTTCTTTCTTTCTTTCTTTCTCTCTAGTTATTTCTCGAATAAGGCCTATCTCTTTTTCTTTCTTTCTTTCTTTCTTTCTTTCTTTCTTTCTTTCTTTCTTTCTTTCTTTCTTTCTCTTTCTCTCTTTCTTTCTTTTTTTCTTTCTCTTTCTTTCTTTCTTTCTTTCTTTCTTTCTCTCTAGTTATTTCTCGAATAAGGCCTATCTCTTTTTCTTTCTTTCTTTCTTTCTTTCTTTCTTTCTTTCTTTCTTTCTTTTTTTCTTTCTTTCTTTCTTTCTTTCTTTCTTTCTTTCTTTCTTTCTTTCTTTCTTTCTTTCTCTCTAGTTATTTCTCGAATAAGGCCTATCTCTTTTTCTTTCTTTCTTTCTTTCTTTCTTTCTTTCTTTCTTTCTTTCTTTCTTTCTTCTTTCTTTCTCTTTCTTTCTTTCTTTCTTTTTTTCTTTCTTTCTTTCTTTCTTTCTTTCTTTCTTTCTTTCTTTCTTTCTTTCTTTCTTTCTTTCTTTCTCTCTAGTTATTTCTCGAATAAGGCCTATCTCTTTTTCTTTCTCTTTCTTTCTTTCTTTCTTTCTTTCTTTCTTTCTTTCTTTCTTTCTTTCTTTCTTTCTTTCTTTCTTTCTTTCTTTCTTTCTTTCGCTTTGTCATTTATTGTAAATATCACTGTCAAACACTATTTTGCAGCAATTGCTTATCTGTGGAAAGTCAAGATTTAGGTAATTTATATAAATGCATAAAAACATGTATCTTTAGCATTTGCACCGCTTGTGAGATTCACTTAATTTTTCCCCTGGTTTTGCACTTGTTGCAATTTTCCCACTTTTTCATAAATTTGCTCCACATTGTAATTTTTTTGCAGTTTTATGTTTTTTTTTTGTTGATAAATGAGCCCCGTAGTGGATACTCTGGTCTAACAAATGGATTTCAGTAAATATAGGAAAGTCGTGTTTGCGGCAGAACGCCAATAAGCCGTTATATAAGGCTCAAAACTATACGGGAAAATAAAGCAATTTGTGCTGCAGATTTATTTCCCCAGAATTCCGTTTGTAGCTGCGGCAGCAGCCTGGCCCCCGAGACAAGAGACACCTCCGCAGGAATTATTCGCACGCCTGTTTTCTCTTGAGCGCTGGTAATTAATCTGATAAATGCTTATTCAATTATGCGCGCCGGATGGAATGGCGGATTCATGTTTATATTTGCATCTGGAAATGAGACGCCCGCAAAGTTCCCGTCTCGGCAAATAAGAGAGATCTGACTTTGATTCCGGGGTTATTATTCCAAGAAATGCCGTATTAATTATCATCTGCTCTCTGCGATTAAAGGGGAACTCCACCCAAAAGTTCCTGAAATATTTTTACCAATTTTAAGTTTTTTTCCAATGTAATTACTGTTGAAAGCCAGTGTCTATCGCCTCTTCTCTGGTTCTGACTCTTTAAATGGGGATCCGTTTCTCCAGGTCTGTTAATCAAGAGTCAGAACCAGCAGTGAGATGAATATATATATATATATATATATATATACAGTATATATATATCAATGACAGTTATACCCCAGTAAGAAGGCGTAATGAATGGATATTGGGAAGGTGCTTAGTGTTACATTGTTTCAGGAGTCAGAGGCAGCAGTGCAGAAAACAAAAAGGGATCGTCAACAGCAATGACAGTTACTATGGATATAAGTTGCTCATAAATATGATTGTTCCACAGTAAGATATTGCCTTTTCCCCTCCATGGGGTCGGTTGTTGTTAAAACTGCCACTAGCGAGGGTATAAATCAGAGTAAATCACATTGCTGTTCCGGCATCTGCCAGAAGGGGGCGCTCGCTTTCCACTTTTACAGAAAATGTAAAGTCTCTGTTTGCCCTAAAATGCTCGAATTTTTTGCTTTGTTACTTTATACCGACATCTATGTGAGTGTTGATGAGATTTCTGTTTATTTAACCCTTTATGTATTGGACTTGGACAATCAACATTTTACCCCCAGACAATGCAGTAACCAACATAGGGGATGTAACATAGAGGGATGTGACTGGTTAATGAGCAAATGAACTGGCACCGACCAATGTTTTTGGGTGGAAATGGCTGATTTAACTGTCCGTGAGTGAAATGCACCCGCATGACCCCCCACTTTCCTTCTGTGCCCAGGTTATCCGGGAATCCGCCCTTTTCGGGCCCCTCGGAGGAGAAGCTGTTTGAGCAAATAAAGAGGGGGGAGCTGAACTTTTTGGGCGCCGTGTGGCAGACCATTAGCAACGCCGGTAAGTGCCTGGAGCTGAGGAAAGGGAAAGTGTTTTTATGTTACAGATTTGAGGACGGGCACAGCGGGCGCCCCCTGAAAGCTGCATTTAATATCTGAGCGCATTTCTGTGCCACGGGGGGTGTCTTGGGGACAACTCAGTCGCTGCAAAACACAGTAAAAGGCCTTTTAACAGGCAGCCCCGCCGGGGGTTGGACAGGCTATTGTTCTGCCTACAAGAATTCTTACTTAGGAAAAGGGTAAAATATTGATCCGTTGCATTAGGCCTGTGTCCCGACAATAAAGGACAACTCCGCTCGTTTGTTCTCGAATGTCATATTCCTGGCGGGGGGTATTATTCTTCCGACACCCCCACGTTCACCCTCCTTTGCACTTTTATTGTACAAAAAAATCCAGTATTTATTGTATCTGGGCCGTAAAAGGGGAAGGAATGTAAAAAATGTAAAGGGCAAGTTAAGCTTCCCCTTACGTTTGTCTTATGAGATTGTTGAGTGTGGACCTAGAATCTCTGCCGTCAAGGAAGGCAGGGCTGCTGGTGTAAACACTGCTGGCTTTTAACTAAGGTTCCCCTTTAAAATGCCTTTTCCGTAGCAAAAGACGTATTGCGTCTCCTCCTGAGGGTGGACCCGGCACACAGGATCACTGCGAATGAACTGCTCGACAATCCTTGGATCACGGTGGGTTTCCTCTTAAGATGATAAGTCATTGGTTTCCAATAGTAAGCTACTACAGCTTCCACCACCCCAGGTGGTCCTTACCTTGGATATGGACCCAATAGGTGGCCTCCTTGTCTTACCTGTTTGGCCCTAGCCTAAACAAAGTCACATAACCAATATAGTAGGCCATCTACAAGCAATTTCTGAACAAACTCTATGATCCTGAGTCTCTCTAAATCTACCCAAGGGCTCCAGACTTTGGGGCATGTTTACTAACATTGGAGATAAATATCTGGAGAGATTTCTGGAGATGTTGCCCATAGCAACCAATCAGATCTTTGCTTTTGTTTTCTAACATGGATGTGGCTGTTTAAATCTAATTGCTGATTGGTTGCCATGGGCAACATCTCCAGAAATCTCTCCAGATATTTATCTCCAATGTTAGTAAACATGCCCCTTTGTGTTGGACACTTCTCCTTAGAGAAACAGATCTGACCATCTCTGAGGTCAAACAGCTCCATCTGAAATGACCCCCTTTATCTGCCCTTTCATTAAAAGTATCCCTAGAAATAGATTACTATGGTATGAAGGTCTACATTGTCCAAGGACAAATATCATGTCAGTGATCAGTGGCATTGAAAGTCCTTTTGTTGAAGAACAAGAGATCCAGTATATGGGAAGAGTTTACAGTACTTAGTGGAAAGAGCCACCCATGGCACCCATATTCAATACACTCTCTTGCTCTGTAGGGTGAGACCTCCCTCATTCAGAGACCAACCAATGTCCTGGAGTTGATGAATGAGTGGAAGAACCTTGACGCAGATGAGCTCGATCACTTGGATGAGAATTCGAATGGCTTGTCCTTGGCTCACCTCATTGACATCCCCACAACGGATGAAAGGACCATTCCCGTTAGTAGTAACGGGACCTCTGAAATAGGTCTGGACACTGAGACAGACAGTAGTAGCAGCAAGTCATCCACTCCAACAAATCAGGTGAGGAGACAAACTCCCCCTTTCTATCATCTTAATCTCTCTAGAAGTCCATCTATCTGATATTATAATCCAAACATTCCAAGGCCAAGTCTACATCTTCTGTCCTTATGTTGTAGGTGAACAAGAAAAAAGCTGTTTCTTCTTCCCTAACCATCAGAACCGTTAAAAAGAAAAGTTCCACTCTCAAGCCTGCCAACTCTGTAAGTAGATTTTATGGGAATTTTTTGTTTAAGGTGCTGGGCCCAGTTGGTGCAAAGCAATTTGACGTAACCCAATAATTACATTAATTGTTGCTGTAGGCCATCAGGCACTTCCAAATGTACCTATCCAATAGCTAAGTTGACACTTCCACTCTAACCTATGGTAGATCCCGTCTGGCACTTTAAGACTTCACTATTAGACAGGCCAGCTGATGCCTCCACAGTTTTGTATGATAGCCCTTATCTGGACTTCCAGACCTTCTTATTGGACAGCTCAGGTGATACTTCAACACTAACCTGTGGGATAACAAATCTGGCACATCCAGGTGGGCAGCCCAGGTGACACTAAACAAAAAAATGAACCAAAGTCTTGTTCCAAAAAGGAATATTGTTTGATTTCTGTTCCCTGAGCTCAAGTCAACATTTGTTACATGTTTTATTGTGATGTATCCAGGAAGCCCTCTGGTTGGAATTATTTCCCAAGAGTTGGGGCTTTCAGATGCTGTGGGAGAATAACTGGTCAAACATTAGTCATCTACCCAGTCATTATTTCCTTTCTTACTCCTTTATTCCTCCTCTGCTGTCTCACACTTAACCTTCATCTTATTTGTAGCCCTCCATAAATGGAACCATATCACCACGCTCTAATCCAAGACGGACTTCAGAAAACCAAGAGAACTCCGGGGGATCTCTCTCCCGGTCATTCAGACAAGCCTCAAGCAGTGGGAAAAATGAGTCTGGCAAACTGAATGTATCCACAAACAATGGACTGGGACCGAAACTGACCCCAAGAGTTTCCCCGACCCCCAGAACTGCTGGAATTAAAAAGGCTTCCTAGTGAAAAGGCCTTGCACACCAGCTCATACATGGGACTTGCCAAAACAAAGAGGACCAGACAGGGGAAGGACCCCCAATTCCATGTGACCTTTGCTGCTGAGTATTAACCAATGACTTAAATATTCCCACTGAAACCATAGAGGGGCCAGAAAGTTCCATGACAGTGAAACCCTTGTAACCAATGTTTGGGCACAGAAATTCCAAGAGTAAGTTGTACGGATAGTCTTGTTATAGGCAGACTCGAGTGGTGTTTTCATAGCACCCACTAATACCTTTAATTCTGTGCCATGACTTTCCCCCCAACTGTTTGGCCTTACTCTCCCCCATCCTCCCTCTTCTCTCCCCTTCTATATTTCTCCTCTCCCCCATTTGTCTCTCTACTCCCTAACCCCCTTTCCCTTCTCTCCTTCTGTCTCTCATCCCCTTTCCTTTTCTCCCCCCCCAACTGTTTGGCCTTACTCTCCCCATCCTCCCTCTTCTCTCCCCTTCTATATTTCTCCTCTCCCCCATTTGTCTCTCTACTCCCTAACCCCCTTTCCCTTCTCTCCTTCTGTCTCTCATCCCCTCTCCTTTCCTTTTCTCCCCCAACTGTTTGGCCTTACTCTCCCCCATCCTCCCTCTTCTCTCCCCTTCTATATTTCTCCTCTCCCCCATTTGTCTCTCTACTCCCTAACCCCCTTTCCCTTCTGTCTCTCATCCCCTCTCCTTTCCTTTTCTCCCCCAACTGTTTGGCCTTACTCTCCCCCATCCTCCATCTTCTCTCCCCTTCTATATTTCTCCTCTCCCCATTTGTCTCTCTACTCCCTAACCCCCTTTCCCTTCTCTCCTTTTGTCTCTCATCCCCTCTCCTTTCCTTTTCTCCCCCAACTGTTTGGCCTTACTCTCCCCCATCCTCCCTCTTCTCTCCCCTTCTATATTTCTCCTCTCCCCCATTTGTCTCTCTACTCCCTAACCCCCTTTCCCTTCTCTCCTTCTCTCTCTCATCCCCTCTCCTTTCCTTTTCTCCCCCAATTGTTTGGCCTTACTCTCCCCCATCCTCCCTCTTCTCTCCCCTTCTATATTTCTCCTCTCCCCCATTTGTCTCTCTACTCCCTAACCCCCTTTCCTTCTCTCCTTCTGTCTCTCATCCCCTCTCCTTTCCTTTTCTCCCCCAATTGTTTGGCCTTACTCTCCCCTAACCCCCTTTCCCTTCTCTCCTTCTGTCTCTCATCCCCTCTCCTTTCCTTTTCTCCCCCAATTGTTTGGCCTTACTCTCCCCCATCCTCCCTTTTCTCTCCCCTTCTATATTTCTCCTCTCCCCCATTTGTCTCTCTACTCCCTAACCCCCTTTCCCTTCTGTCTCTCATCCCCTCTCCTTTCCTTTTCTCCCCCAACTGTTTGGCCTTACTCTCCCCCATCCTCCCTCTTCTCTCCCCTTCTATATTTCTCCTCTCCCCCATTTGTCTCTCTACTCCCTAACCCCCTTTCCCTTCTCTCTTTTTGTCTCTCATCCCCTCTCCTTTCCTTTTCTCCCCCAATTGTTTGGCCTTACTCTCCCCCATCCTCCCTCTTCTCTCCCCTTCTATATTTCTCCTCTCCCCCATTTGTCTCTCTACTCCCTAACCCCCTTTCCCTTCTCTCCTTCTGTCTCTCATCCCCTCTCCTTTCCTTTTCTCCCCCAATTGTTTGGCCTTACTCTCCCCCATCCTCCCTTTTCTCTCCTCTTCTATATTTCTCCTCTCCCCCATTTGTCTCTCTACTCCCTAACCCCCTTTCCCTTCTGTCTCTCATCCCCTCTCCTTTCCTTTTCTCCCCCAACTGTTTGGCCTTACTCTCCCCCATCCTCCCTCTTCTCTCCCCTTCTATATTTCTCCTCTCCCCCATTTGTCTCTCTACTCCCTAACCCCCTTTCCCTTCTGTCTCTCATCCCCTCTCCTTTCCTTTTCTCCCCCAACTGTTTGGCCTTACTCTCCCCCATCCTCCCTCTTCTCTCCCCTTCTATATTTCTCCTCTCCCCATTTGTCTCTCTACTCCCTAACCCCCTTTCCCTTCTCTCCTTTTGTCTCTCATCCCCTCTCCTTTCCTTTTCTCCCCCAACTGTTTGGCCTTACTCTCCCCCATCCTCCCTCTTCTCTCCCCTTCTATATTTCTCCTCTCCCCCATTTGTCTCTCTACTCCCTAACCCCCTTTCCCTTCTCTCCTTCTGTCTCTCATCCCCTCTCCTTTCCTTTTCTCCCCCAATTGTTTGGCCTTACTCTCCCCCATCCTCCCTCTTCTCTCCCCTTCTATATTTCTCCTCTCCCCCATTTGTCTCTCTACTCCCTAACCCCCTTTCCCTTCTCTCCTTCTGTCTCTCATCCCCTCTCCTTTCCTTTTCTCCCCCAACTGTTTGGCCTTACTCTCCCCCATCCTTCCTCTTCTCTCCCCCATTTGTCTCTATACCCCCTAACCCCCTTTGAAAATGTCATTATCTTCCCCCTCACTATTTTTGTCTAAATCTCCCCTTCAGTTGATTCAGGTGAAGATGAACCACAATGGGGTTAAAATTGCAGCATTTTTAGGGGACACTAAATAACATAAGTTACAACGGTGGCTATTGGGAGCCCTAATTTCCTACTCTCACACATCACACAATTGGCTGTTGAATCTCCTGCTGGTTCCTCAGGGTCTTGGGCCCTTCTAACAAAGCAGAAGATGGAGCCCAAATTAAAAAGGAATATAACGATCCTGATGACACCCCAAACACATCTGTACCCCACAAGCTCCAAGTCTTTGTGTTGACCTGGGCAGTTGAGTGTCAGGGGTAGTTGGGAGCGACAGAAGAAATAATATCACTAATAGTTCAATGTGAGACCAAGGTTGATGGACTTGATGTTTTTTCAGCCTTAATTCCTTTATAAACGTAAAAAAGTGCAAAAGTCACGGCCTGTGGTCGTACAAACGTTCTCCGAGACGCGTAACTGACCTGTCCGTGTCTCCAGCCAACAAATCCAGGCCATTTAGGTCTAATTCGCACCTGATATTCCCGACATTGTTTCTATATAGACATTTGCAAACAATATTCAAAGGCAAGTTATCGCTCATATCATTCCTTGTGGTTCAATTTGACTGTTTAACTTTGCAGTGCTCTCAGATATCTGGTTGCTAGGGGTCTTCCTTACCCTAGCAACCAGGCAGTAGTTAGAATTACAGACTCAAAAAGGCACCCAAACAGGGGAGGCCATGTAAAGGAACAGAATAAAGGTCTGGTTATTTGCTCTCATTAATAAATAAGCAGTTGAATATCAGAATTACCTGAGTGGCAGTTCCTGCTTGATCCAGATAATACTGTTATTACTTCTAATAATTAACATTTGAACTTCAGACTTGGTTCTGTATTTGTCGATTCTTCCTGAATCTGTGCGGCGTTAACTGTGGAGAAAGCGATGCAGGAATATATTTTGTGTTTTAATACTTCACACACTGGAAGGAGAGGCTGAAACTGAACAGATTTTGCTGCTTTTATGTGTCTGATCCGCAGGTTTGTGTTTGTTTTATCCACGAAGTTTGTTCGTTAAACTGTTTCATTCGTTGAATCTTTACGGGGCGATTTAATTGTTTCATGGTATTTCAATGCTGCTCGGAGACTGCGGGGCTTCCATAATGATTTATTAAACAGAACATTTTTACTTTAACCCCCGATATTGTGTCTCCTTCATTGATACACATTTATTTATACACCCGAAACATGTATGGGACAGTGGGGTTCCTGACTGATGTACAATATCAATATATGTGTGAGATACAGATCATTATCCCAAGGTTTGGGGGTACAGGAGTATAGAGGGGACAGTGGGGTTCCTGACTGATGTACAATATCAATATATGTGTGAGATACAGATCATTATCCCAAGGTTTGGGGGTGCAGGAGTATAGAGGGGACAGTGGGGTTCCTGACTGATGTACAATATCAATATATGTGTGAGATACAGATCATTATCCCAAGGTTTGGGGGTACAGGAGTATAGAGGGGACAGTGGGGTTCCTGACTGATGTACAATATCAATATATGTGTTAGATGCAGATCATTATCCCAAGGTTTGGGGGTGCAGGAGAATAGAGGGACACTGGGGTTCCCGACTGATGTACAATATCAATATATGTGTGAGATACAGATCATTATCCCAAGGTTTGGGGGTGCAGGAGTATAGAGGGACAGTGGGGTTCCTGACTGATGTACAATATCAATATATGTGTGAGATACAGATCATTATCCCAAGGTTTGGGGGTGCAGGAGTATAGAGGGACAGTGGGGTTCCTGAATGATGTACAATATCAATATATGTGTGAGATACAGATCATTATCCCAAGGTTTGGGGGTGCAGGAGTATAGAGGGACAGTGGGGTTCCTGACTAATATTTTCGACTTATCCCACTGACTCCATGTTGCTGTAGGACATATGGAAGTTCTTATGATATTGGTCGATATTCATTTCTTTGGGGATAACAAACAGGTCACTGGTTCTTGGCACAAAGAGGACAAGATGGTTTTCTATTGGCCTTCAGATATTTGTCTTGGGAGATGATTGGTCAGGATCTTTATTGTGGTTACAATAACAACGGAGGAAGGGTCAGGGGCATATTTATTACATTTACATTGGATTTGGGGGTCATATTGACTCCCATTGACTTCACTGTGACCTGAAAAATACTGTTATACTGGTATTTGTACAATCTGTGGCATGAAAGGAGTTAAAAAGAACGGCGCCGTATCTCACCTCTTCCACTTAATTCACCGTTTAAAAAACGAAAAAAGGGAAAAATGAAAAACACGAAATACTTTTATGGAGATTAAAAATGTCAACGCCGCCGGGAGCTCCGGAAAAAATTCCACTCGGTTAATGCGACGCGAGGAAACGTTGCAAATTGTAACATTTGGGGTAAATAAAAAGTTATTAACGATGACCTCGTTACCTGTATCTGCAACTCACCGCTTTTGTCAAATCTGGATTTTATTAGGCAGAAATAATAGTTTGAGGGGCCCCCGAAATCCAAAGTTCATTATGATGAGACAAAAGGGACTTATGTAGAATCAATAGAACAAAGTCATTAGTATTGACTGCGAATGAAATGAGGGAGGGGGGCCCCATTGTGCTGATATGAATTGTAGCAAATCTACTTTATTTTCTACTTTTTTTCCTGAATAATAAAGGATTAAGAATTTATCCAGATAATAAACAAACGTGCGCTGGGACTCGGGAGCCTTATCTCAAATTAATTGTATTTTCTTCTTTTAATAAGTTTGTTTCATGTAAAACTGGGCTGGAAAATGTAAGAAAGGAATCGTAGGGGCCCCTGGCTTTGTGTGCCCCCCAGAGTTTCACTTTTGTACAGAGGGACAGTACAATAAATCATTTAGGGAACAGTGTACCCCCTACTGTAAATGATAAGGATATTAGAAGTCACTGAGGGGTTGTTCTGTGACCATATAAAGGCACAAGGCTGCAGGCTGAGTTATACAGGGAACTCTGAGTATCACTCATGTATTATAAGGGATAATGTACCCCCTACTGTAAATGATAAGGATATTAGAAGTCACTGAGGGGTTGTTCTGTGACCATATAAAGGCACAAGGCTGCAGGCTGAGTTATACAGGGAACTCTGAGTATCACTCATGTATTATAAGGGATAATGTACCCCCTACTGTAAATGATAAGGATATTAGAAGTCACTGAGGGGTTGTTCTGTGACCATATAAAGGCACAAGGCTGCAGGCTGAGTTATACAGGGAACTCTGAGTATCACTCATGTATTATAAGGATAATGTACCCCCTACTGTTTATTTATTGCAAATAATCCAGTTGATGACTCCAGCAGTCACTGATATTCTCCCTGTTTATCCATTTGGGCAGAACCCCCAGGTAACAGCAGAGAGGCAGCCAGAGATATCTATATATACTGTGTATAAATATATTCATTGCGGTACCTCAGTTATAGAAGCCGAGTAAAGCTCTGATTTGCATGTATGTAAATGAATGCAGATTGTCTGCTTAATTTTATATCCGAACATCTGGGCTCGGGGAAGGCGCATGGCTGGGCGCAGGAAAGACTGACAGTAAATTATGATGCGGATTATTTCGAGAATCCTCGCTCATGATCCGACATAATGGGGAAGATAATGAATGTCGGACAATGAAACAAATAAGAAATAAAAATGTGTTGGTTCCAAATTCCCAGGTTTTTCGTGGTCCGTTATTGGATCCTATGAGAGGCCAAATGTTTCTGGAAATTCAGGATATGGATATTCCAGGGGCCACAGGGGATGCTGGGAGTTGTCCCTAATGCGCAGGTACAATGAGAAGACAAGTAGTAACTTACAACTGTAGTAATTGAATTTATTTGCACCAGTGTTAACCCAGTGTTGCCCAATTAACCCCCTGGTGACTGTGAGTGAAGTTACCTGAATCAGAGATGTTTTTATTGCACCATAAACCTTTATGTCCTGATACAGCCCTGCAGTTTGTCAGTTACTTATAATAAATCTGATTTATGGTGGGATTATGGTTCAGCCGCCCAGTGATGGATCTCGGCATCTGCTGCTACTTCTTTCCTCCCGTCAATCACTGGAGTCACAGATTGTGCCTGTCTCTATTTTATTGTCTCTGTCTCTATTTTATTGTCTCTGTCTCTATTTTATTGTCTCTGTCTCTATTATATTGTCTCTGTCTCTATTTTATTGTCTCTGTCTCTATTTTATTGTCTCTGTCTCTATTTTATTGTCTCTGTCTCTATTTTATTGTCTATGTCTCTATTATATTGTCTCTGTCTCTATTATATTGTCTCTGTCTCTATTATATTGTCTCTGTCTCTATTTTATTGTCTATGTCTCTATTTTATTGTCTATGTCTCTATTTTATTGTCTCTGTCTCTATTATATTGTCTCTGTCTCTATTATATTGTCTCTGTCTCTATTATATTGTGCTTGTCTCTATTATATTGTCTCTGTCTCTATCATATTGTCTCTGTCTCTATTATATTGTCTCTGTCTCTATTATATTGTCTCTGTCTCTATTATATTGTGCTTGTCTCTATTATATTGTCTCTGTCTCTATTTTATTGTCTATGTCTCTATTTTATTGTCTATGTCTCTATTTTATTGTCTCTGTCTCTATTATATTGTCTCTGTCTCTATTATATTGTCTCTGTCTCTATTATATTGTGCTTGTCTCTATTATATTGTCTCTGTCTCTATCATATTGTCTCTGTCTCTATTATATTGTCTCTGTCTCTATTATATTGTCTCTGTCTCTATTATATTGTGCTTGTCTCTATTATATTGCCCCCGCGGTGCTTTTTGGCGAATTTATTTTTTAGATTATCATCTCCAATTTTTTAAGTAACACAAAGAGCAATTAATGAAAAAAAGGTACAGAACTTCCAGCTCCAGGGCTGCTCTCTTCCCCCTGGTCCAGCAGGAACCATCTTCTGGGTAAATGAATCCAGTCTCCCCCCAGTATTAATCCAAGTTAATACTTCCTGCTCCTGGGCTGCTCTCTTTCCCATGGTCAACCCACTTTACCCCCATTACCAACCCATGTATAGAGTTTTTATTCTCTGTACTTCCAGCTCCAGTGCTGCTCTCTTTCCCCTGGTCCAGCAGGAAACATGGTCAATCCAATTCATCACCATTGCCAACCCATGTATAGAGTTTTTATTCTGCTCCAGGGCTGCTCTCTTTCCCATGGTAAACAGGAACCTCCCACTTGGTAATTGAATCCATACTCCCCCAGTACTAACCCTTTTACAGAGCTCTAATCTTTTCTGCTTCCTGATTCAGGACTGCTCTCCCTTCCATTTGATTTTCACAAATCAAAGCAAAAACCCCAATAAGAATTTGAATTGGTGCTGAAGACCCGCCCCTTCCCTGACCGTGGGAAAGAGAACAGCCCAGTATAAAACCTGGTTAAAGAATAAAGATTGGGTTGAGGTTTCACTGTTGATTTACCCGTGACAACAACCAGCCAAGCCTGACTCTCTGTCAGCAGCGAGAGGGTTAATCTACGCCAGTTCCCAACATGGCAGTGAAAGGGTGTGGTTAGGCTGAGATTTCATTTATACTAATCAGAAATTCAGAGACGCAGCGCTCGTATCTCTCAATAATTAGGCAGGATTTTCCATTATTTAAAAGTTCAGGCCTCAAGGTGTTTGCGAGTTAATTAGCACATTCCTTATTTAGGATTATAACTGCCGCCTCCCCGTATCTCCTTTTCAACACAATGTAATGTACATCATTAACAGCACATATACTGTCTGTATATATATATATATATATATCTATAGAACCCACATCAGCACTTGCACTGGCACTGGGGTCTGGTGCTGGTTCTGATTGGACCGGTGGATCTGTGTAGCCATGGGGGCAGCCATTCAAGCACAGGATACACAGTAGATAACAGATAAGTACTACTATAGTTTATATAAACAAGCTGCTGTGTAGCCATGGGGGCAGCCATTCAAGCACAGGATACACAGTAGATAACAGATAAGTACTACTATAGTTTATATAAACAAGCTGCTGTGTAGCCATGGGGGCAGCCATTCAAGCACAGGATACACAGTAGATAACAGATAAGTACTACTATAGTTTATACAAACAAGCTGCTGTGTAGCCATGGGGGCAGCCATTCAAGCACAGGCTACACAGTAGATAACAGATGAGTACTACTATAGTTTATATAAACAAGCTGCTGTGTAGGCATGGGGGCAGCCATTCAAGCACAGGCTACACAGTAGATAACAGATGAGTACTACTATAGTTTATATAAACAAGCTGCTGTGTAGGCATGGGGGCAGCCATTCAAGCACAGGCTACACAGTAGATAACAGATAAGTACTACTATAGTTTATATAAACAAGCTGCTGTGTAGCCATGGGGGCAGCCATTCAAGCACAGGATACACAGTAGATAACAGATAAGTACTACTATAGTTTATATAAACAAGCTGCTGTGTAGCCATGGGGGCAGCCATTCAAGCACAGGATACACAGTAGATAACAGATAAGTACTACTATATCTTATATAAACAAGCTGCTGTGTAGCCATGGGGGCAGCCATTCAAGCACAGGATACACAGTAGATAACAGATAAGTACTACTATAGTTTATATAAACAAGCTGCTGTGTAGCCATGGGGGCAGCCATTCAAGCACAGGATACACAGTAGATAACAGATAAGTACTACTATAGTTTATATAAACAAGCTGCTGTGTAGCCATGGGGGCAGCCATTCAAGCACAGGATACACAGTAGATAACAGATAAGTACTACTATAGTTTATATAAACAAGCTGCTGTGTAGCCATGGGGGCAGCCATTCAAGCACAGGATACACAGTAGATAACAGATAAGTACTACTATAGTTTATACAAACAAGCTGCTGTGTAGCCATGGGGGCAGCCATTCAAGCACAGGCTACACAGTAGATAACAGATGAGTACTACTATAGTTTATATAAACAAGCTGCTGTGTAGGCATGGGGGCAGCCATTCAAGCACAGGCTACACAGTAGATAACAGATGAGTACTACTATAGTTTATATAAACAAGCTGCTGTGTAGGCATGGGGGCAGCCATTCAAGCACAGGCTACACAGTAGATAACAGATAAGTACTACTATAGTTTATATAAACAAGCTGCTGTGTAGCCATGGGGGCAGCCATTCAAGCACAGGATACACAGTAGATAACAGATAAGTACTACTATAGTTTATATAAACAAGCTGCTGTGTAGCCATGGGGGCAGCCATTCAAGCACAGGATACACAGTAGATAACAGATAAGTACTACTATATCTTATATAAACAAGCTGCTGTGTAGCCATGGGGGCAGCCATTCAAGCACAGGATACACAGTAGATAACAGATAAGTACTACTATAGTTTATATAAACAAGCTGCTGTGTAGCCATGGGGGCAGCCATTCAAGCACAGGATACACAGTAGATAACAGATAAGTACTACTATAGTTTATATAAACAAGCTGCTGTGTAGCCATGGGGGCAGCCATTCAAGCACAGGATACACAGTAGATAACAGATAAGTACTACTATAGTTTATATAAACAAGCTGCTGTGTAGCCATGGGGGCAGCCATTCAAGCACAGGATACACAGTAGATAACAGATAAGTACTACTATAGTTTATATAAACAAGCTGCTGTGTAGCCATGGGGGCAGCCATTCAAGCACAGGATACACAGAAGATAACAGATAAGTACTACTATAGTTTATATAAACAAGCCGCTGTGTAGCCATGGGGGCAGCCATTCAAGCACAGGATACACAGTAGATAACAGATAAGTACTACTATAGTTTATATAAACAAGCCGCTGTGTAGCCATGGGGGCAGCCATTCAAGCACAGGATACACAGTAGATAACAGATAAGTACTACTATAGTTTATATAAACAAGCTGCTGTGTAGCCATGGGGGCAGCCATTCAAGCACAGGATACACAGTAGATAACAGATAAGTACTACTATAGTTTATATAAACAAGCTGCTGTGTAGCCATGGGGGCAGCCATTCAAGCACAGGATACACAGAAGATAACAGATAAGTACTACTATAGTTTATATAAACAAGCTGCTGTGTAGCCATGGGGGCAGCCATTCAAGCACAGGATACACAGTAGATAACAGATAAGTACTACTATAGTTTATATAAACAAGCCGCTGTGTAGCCATGGGGGCAGCCATTCAAGCACAGGATACACAGTAGATAACAGATAAGTACTACTATAGTTTATATAAACAAGCTGCTGTGTAGCCATGGGGGCAGCCATTCAAGCACAGGATACACAGTAGATAACAGATAAGTACTACTATAGTTTATATAAACAAGCCGCTGTGTAGCCATGGGGACAGCCATTCAAGCACAGGATACACAGTAGATAACAGATCAGTACTACTATAGTTTATATAAACAAGCCGCTGTGTAGCCATGGGGGCAGCCATTCAAGCACAGGATACACAGTAGATAACAGATAAGTATTACTATAGTTTATATAAACAAGTTGCTCCCTTTGGGCCCAGGCTCTAGAGAACCCAAATTAGGATCAAGTCCCATCAGCCCTTTCTTCTTTTTACCATAGGCCTATGTGATACTGAAATAAATGCTTGAGAAGGAAAGAGATTGATCACAAAAGCTTCAATTCTCTGTGACAAGAGGAAAAGTCCGGCAGCTACTGAGAATTTATTAAGGGACCAGGAATAATGTAGAGAGAAATATGCAGACGTGCCTCTCGGATCCAATCTATAGGGCACATTGCGGCACAGATCATGTTTGACTTTAAACCTCCGGGCAAACAAAAAACACACAATGGGCCCCTAACAGATTAGCAATTAATTGGTCTCATTAACATTTTGTGATTATAATGACTTGTTATCAATATCTTATTCAAATAACATTATTGACGTGTAGAAGAAAGGTCACTGGCGCTGTTTGCCCAGAGATAAAGCTTTGCTGGAATTCAAATCAGAGCTTTAATGTCGGGTCAGATACTTGTCCTTAACTTATTTCCCTTAATACACAATTAATTCCCCCTCGGATCTCATTTATTCCAAGGAGCGCTGTGGGGAGAAGGGACCATTCCTTTTCCTTTATAATTTCCACATGAATATTGTACGGGAAAAGTTCAAGGTTATCAACTCATTAGCCAGACGCAACTTGCCCCATATTTTAAGGAACAATTTATCACCATAATGAATCTGTTCTATGAATGTTTCAAGTAGAAACTGCCGAGAACCTGTTTAGTGGGGCAGAACCGAGATAGAAATGTCATCGATTTGGGATTCTCAATGGAGGAAATCACCTAAAACTTAGTTTCCTAAAACTTCTCTTGGCAATTTTATTGACTGTAGCAGCAATATGATGTGAAGGGAGTTAGGGAGACAAATGGGGGAGAGGAGAAACATAGAAGGGGAGAGAAGAGGGAGGATGGGGGAGAGTAAGGCCAAACTGTTGGGGGAGAAAAGGAAAGGAGAGGGGATGAGAGACAGAAGGAGAGAAGGGAAAGGGGGTTAGGGAGTAGAGAGACAAATGGGGGAGAGGAGAAATATAGAAGGGGAGAGAAGAGGGAGGATGGGGGAGAGTAAGGCCAAACAGTTGGGGGAGAAAAGGAAAGGAGAGGGGAGAGGAGAAATATAGAAGAGGAGAGAAGAGGGATGATGGGGAGATTAAGGCCAAACAGTTGGGGGAGAAAAGGAAAGAAGGGAAAGGGGGTTAGGGAGTAGAGAGACAAATGGGGGAGAGGAGAAATATAGAAGGGGAGAGAAGAGGGAGGATGGGGGAGAGTAAGGCCAAACAGTTGGGGGAGAAAAGGAAAGGAGAGGAGATGAGAGACAGAAGGAGAGAAGGTAAAGGGGGTTAGGGAGTAGAGAGACAAATGGGGGGGAGGAGAAATATAGAAGGGGAGAGAAGAGGGAGGATGGGGGAGAGTAAAGGTCGCCAAACGAGCGCATCTTTCCCCGATATGCCACTAACGGCATGGTTATATCGGGGGTAATTCGAAGGATCGAATTACGATGCGCCAAGGGGCTCCGACGGGTCGGTCGGCTAAAAATCAAACCTTCCCGATCGATATTGTGGCCAGATATCGATCGGGAAGACCCCTCGGAAGCCCCCATACACGGGCAGATAAGCTGTCAAATTGGTCCAAACGACTGATATCGGCAGCTTTATCTGCCCGTGTATGGCCACCTTAAGGCCAAACAGAAATAGGGATAGAAAATGTGGATAAGGAAAGAAATACATAAAGAAGGATGAAATGGAAAGGAGAAATAAAGCCCAGAACAGAAGAAGGATATTGAAGAGGTAGAAAGGGGTTAGCGGCCCTTTTCTGAGTATTTCACGTGCTCTTGGGGAACCCCAACCTGCTCACGCCCCACCACCCTACTGAAGCCCCTTTGAAACCCAATGCAGTCGCTAAATTCATCCAGATGTGACACTGAACATTATTTCCTTCCCAACGTCTAATGGAAATCTCCCAGGTCCAATGGTTTCCTATTTACATTGAACGGCCATGCGGTTTGTCAGTGTCAGGAACATACATGTCAGTCGATAAGTAACATAGAGGAGGAAGAGAGAGTCATCAGAAGAGGCCAGAGTGTCCCGGTGGGATATAAACGCACCACAGAGTATTGCTTTCCAAATGCACAAAAGTCAATTACCTCCCCCATTAACAAGACAAGTCCCTTTCACTTTTCAGCCTTTTAACCTTCGTTATTCAATTTCCTCACAGGAACCGAGTCAATGGAATATTCTCCTCTCTGACCATTAATTGTGCAGCCCCCTAATTGCTTCTCTACCGAAGCTTTTCATTAGACTCCCCTGTGTGTTGGTTCTGCAGAGCATTGCACCTCCCTAATAGACGGACACGACTGATAAAAGCCAAAGCACCCGGCAGAAGTGATAATGAAGGAAGATTGGGACCCCAAGTTGAAAAATGAGTAGACCTCCAGCTGTGACCTTCCCAATGGGATTCTGAGAGACGTAGAACCCTAATATTGTAATGTTTTCATATATATCTGTAACCTAGGGGAGAGATTTGGGATGAGTGCTTATTTGTGCCCTGGGTACCCCTGGAACTATAGCAGGGTGACACCCCAATGTTTCTATATATCTGTAACCTTGTTATGAGCTAAGGGGCCCAGTCTGAAGGTCAGTTAGGGGGAGATTTGGGGTGAGTGCTTATTTGTGCCCTGGGTACCCCTGGAACTATAGCAGGGTGACACCCCAATGTTTCTATATATCTGTAACCTTGTTATGAGCTAAGGGGGCCCAGTCTGAAGGCCAGTTAGGGGGAGATTTGGGGTGAGTGCTTATTTGTGCCCTGGGTACCCCTGGAACTATAGCAGGGTGACACCCCAATGTTTCTATATATCTGTAACCTTGTTATGAGCTAAGGGGACCAGTCTGAAGGTCAGTTAGGGGGAGATTTGGGGTGAGTGCTTATTTGTGCCCTGGGTACCCCTGGAACTATAGCAGGGTGACTGTTACCCCAATGTTTCTATATATCTGTAACCTTGTTATGAGCTAAGGGGGCCCAGTCTGAAGGTCATTTAGGGGGAGATTTGGGGTGAGTGCTTATTTGTACCCTGGGTACCCCTGGAACTATAGCAGGGTGACACCCCAATGTTTCTATATATCTGTAACCTTGTTATGAGCTAAGGGGGCCCAGTCTGAAGGTCATTTAGGGGGAGATTTGGGGTGAGTGATTATTTGTACCCTGGGTACCCCTGGAACTATAGCAGGGTGACACCCCAATGTTTCTATATATCTGTAACCTTGTTGAAGGTCAGTTAGGGGGAGATTTATAAGGATAACAGAATGGCAGTATGGGGGGGGGGCATGTGTTGGACACCATTAAGAAATGAATAATTACATACATTGCATTGTCTCATGATGCTGAATTGCGCTTCAGGTGATATAGTCACAGGCCGACATACTTCTCGTAACCATAAATAATATATGACTGGACACAGAATGTAAGTTTATATTATATAGAAGGACACTATGGTAGGAGTCTAATGAAAGGGGAACTTCACTCAAACGAAGCCTCATTGCCGGCTTTTTAATGTGAAGGTGAAGGAAAGTTGAAAGATGTTTGTATCTTTGGTTTGGACGGGTTCCATATTGATCCAGAATCACAAGTTTGTGCATCCGACATGAAAGAAGGAGAAGGTCAATAGACAAACTTCAATCCTTCATCCCTGATTAACCGACGCACGTCCCACTCAGTGAGGAGAAAAGTAGTAGGAGTAGTGCTGGAGTAGTGGGGTGCATAGGTGCACCCCCATCATGTAACTTTGACCAATGGAAATGCTGCTTCTCAGCTCTTATGTTACATAGAGAGATTATTGGGCTGATTCGGATTTATGTTTTGGCACAAGAATCAAACTCCAGCAGGCAGGGCAGAAACAACTGGATTTAACACTTCCAGCTCCACTTGCAGAAACAAAGAACATGGAGCCAAATAAATTGGGTTTGTCATTGGAGGATTATTTCCCATTGATTTGGGCCACTGGCCCTTGAGAGCTGCGGAAACTCTAATTGGGCAATGAAGCTCCCAGTAAGCTTTTCTTGATACAATCCTATAGTGTATATTAGTGGCATTCCCTATATAACATCAAGGTGCCATTCCCGATTTGACATCAAGGTGCCATTCCTTATATAACATTAAGGTGCCATTCCCTATATGACATCACGTTGGCATTCCCTATATAACATCAAGGTGGCATTCCCTATATAACATCAAGATGGCATTCCCTATATAACATCAAGGTGGCATTCCCTATTTGACATCACGTTGGCATTCCTTATATAACATCAAGGTGCCATTCCCTATATAACATCAAGGTGGCATTTTTATAAGACATCAATGTAGCATTCCCTATATGACATCACATTTGCATTCCCTATATAACATGAAGGTGGCATTTTTCTATAACATCAAGGTGGCATTCCCTATATGACATCACGTTGGCACTCCCTATATGACATCACGTTGGCATTCCCTATATGACATCACGTTGGCATTCCCTATATGACATCACGTTGGCATTCCCTATATAACCTCAAAGTGGCATTTTTATATAACATCACGTTGGCATTCCCTATATGACATCACGTTGGCATTCCCTATATAACATCAAAGTGGCATTTTTATATAACATCACGTTGGCATTCCCTATATGACATCACGTTGGCATTCCCTATATGACATCACGTTGGCATTCACTATATGACATCACGTTGGCATTCCCTATATGACATCACGTTGGCATTCCCTATATGACATCACGTTGGCACTCAGTATAAAGAGTTACATTGCACCCAGGTCTATGTGCCACTTCCAGTTAATTGGTTGGTATTTATTTAATGACAAACATCAGAGGAATCACAAGGAAACTCTGAATTTAATGTTCGTTGCTATATAATTCCTACCATCTTGTTCCGAGCTGCCCTCTCCCTCTTTACTCTGTTTTCCCAATTTCCACGAGGAGAGAGAGAGAAGCGCCGGGCTGTGTTTGCTCTGAGATCTCCCGAGATTCCCATCTCCCGCCTTGTAATTCCTTTTTATCAAATGTTTGAAATTCATTTTGCCCAAACCGGCTGCACGGGCTTTGTGATAACCGCCGTCAGAAAGCAGAGAAAATAAAGGAATAATACCCATTGCTACAAGTGAGAGGGAGTCGGCTAATCCAATGGAATTTATTTTATCTGCTGCCGTTGAGATTATATATTTCATCACTGAGGAAAATTGATCTGAGTTCCTTTGGGATCTCATTAAAACGTGTTTTCTTAAAGTTTGTCAGATTAATTGCAAAGCATCTGTTGGAATAAAGACTAAAAGGGATGTGCGAGAAAGTACAAATTGTCTACTTTTGTGGAGCAGCCGTCTTCAAGGGAAGGGGCAATATAAGGGGTGGGTGTCATGGGCCCTGCATAGAATGGGGAACCATGGAGCTGGGGTGCTGACAGTAGGGCAAGATTATGACTATAAGAGAAGATGCCACCATTGGCCAACATGGAGACAATAGGGTAAAATGTGGACAGCAGTGTATGGTAGAAATGCTACAAGATGTCAGTAAGGTAAGATATTATGACAACAGGGTGAAGACAACATAGGAATATGGACACAGTAGGAAAGGATAGAGACAGTAGAACACTATGAAGACAGTCAAGCAACATGAAGAGAATAGGCATGATGAAGACAGTAAAGCAAGATGGAGTTGAACAAGATGCAGGCAGTAGGGCAAGATGGAGACAGTAGGACAAGATGGAGACAGTAGGACAAGATGAAGGTAGTTGGGCAAGATGGAGTCAGTAGGACAAGACGGAGACAGTAGAGCAAGATGGAGACAGTAAGACAAGATGGAGACAGTAGGACAAAATGGAGACAGTAGGGCAAGATGGAAAGCGTAGGACATGAAGGAGACAGTAGAGATGGAGACATTAGGACAAGATGAAGACAATTGAGCAACATGGAGAGAGCAGGGCATGATGGAGACAGAAGGGTAAGATGGAGACAGTAGGACAATTTGGAGACAGTAGGACAAGATGGAAAGAGTAGGACAAGAAGGAGTGAGTAGGACAAGATGGAGACAGGACAAGATGAAGAAAATTGTGCAACATGGAGAGAGTAGGGCATGATGGAGACAGTAGGGTAAGATGGAGACAGTAGGACAAGTTGGAGACTGTAGGGCAAGATGAAGACAGTTGAGCCACATGGAGAGAGCATGGCATGATGGAGACAGAAAGGCAAGATTGAGACAGTAAGATACTATGAAAACAGGAGGGCAAGACGATGACAGTAGGATGAGATGGAGATAGTAGAGCAAGATAGAGACAGGAGGACAAGATAGAGACAGTAGAGCAAGATGGAGACAGTATAAGAAGGATTGATAGAATAGGACAAGAGGGAGATAGTGGAGCAAGATAGAGACAGTAGAGTAAGATGGAGTATGACAAGAAGGAGACAATAGGACAAGAGGTAGACTGTAGAGTTAGATGGTAATGGTAACATATGAGTATTGCTCAGATTACAAGCTTGTATACTGTATGGTGGGAACTGTTAGGGGTGGCTGTGGGTTGTTACAACTGGATGGCCATAACTTTTGACACTATTTCTAGGGTCCCCCTTTTGTGGGATTATTTGCCATGAAGAGAGAATGAGAATCAGCTACTGTGTATTTGGCCAAATGTTTCTCTTTGCCTCGACCAAATGAACTGAATGGAACAATCAATAGTGAACCCTGAGTTGCTCCGATGCTCTGAGACAAGTTTAATGTCCCATGTTCCACATAAGAGTCTTGTCATTCTGAAGAACAAGAACCTTAATGTGAGTCTCGCTCCCCAGGGAACCCCATTTGTGCCCTGAAACAGAGCCGGGAACACGGACAAAGTGGTTGGGCTGCTTGGGATGTTCTGGTCTGACCCGTCCACTAAAGCAAAACGAGACTCAGTCAATCAAATCAAATTCGGACTGAAGGAATTATCCTCGGATATGGAAAACCTTTGTACCAGTAATGGTTTCCCAAATGGGTCTTTTTCCGAGGTTGAACTACTTAACAACAGCTTGTTTTTCTGCTTGCGACATCAGAACATGATGAATTCTTTCATTTTGATGTTAGATAAAATATGATTTGATTGGTCTGAAGTATTAACTCTTAACCAGCCAAGTTCCACCCTGAAAGCCTTTCCTTCCAAAAAACAATTAACATCCCTTAAACTGTATATGTCAATTGCACTAGATATGTGCCATAAAAATAGTCTAGCTATATACTATATTAATATATATAAGATCATATCTGATCCCCACTGTAAGCAGCAGTCCTGTCCTGCTTTATGGCAGCTGAGATTCTAGCTATCTGTATAACAGAACATTGTGTCCCAGTGGCTGCACAGATCCTATCTGATCCCCATTGTAAGCAGCAGTCCTGTCCTGCTTTATGGCAGCTGAGATTCTATCTGTATAACAGAACATTCTGTCCCAGTGACTCCACAGATCCTATCTGATCCCCATTGTAAGCAGCAGTCCTGTCCTGCTTTATGGCAGCTGAGATTCTAGCTATCTGTATAACAGAACATTCTGTCCCAGTGGCTGCACAGATCCTATCTGATCCCCATTGTAAGCAGCAGTCCTGTCCTGCTTTATGGCAGCTGAGATTCTAGCTATCTGTATAACAGAACATTCTGTCCCAGTGGCTGCACAGATCCTATCTGATCCCCAATGTAAGCAACAGTCCTGTCCTGCTTTATGGCAGCTGAGATTCTAGCTATCTGTATAACAGAACATTCTGTCCCAGTGGCTGCACAGATCCTATCTGATCCCCATTGTAAGCAGCAGTCCTGTCCTGCTTTATGGCAGCTGAGATTCTAGCTATCTGTATAACAGAACATTCTGTCCCAGTGGCTGCACAGATCCTATCTGATCCCCACTGTAAGCAGCAGTCCTGTCCTGCTTTATGGCAGCTGAGATTCTAGCTATCTGTATAACATTTTGCACTGGCACCACCTGAACTTCTACACTAGTAAGTTGCGGGGTGTAAGATTGCTGCTCATATTTAATGGCAAAGATACTGCCGGAAATGGACCATTCTGAAATAAATTATAAATAATTCTGCATGTGTTTAACATATAAAATATGAGATGAGACTGAGGGGAATGAGCTGATGGATGACTGGGTCAGTTATGGGATACATGGAGATGGTGCATAAGTGTAAGACTATCCCAGAAATAAGCTCCCGCTGTGTAATGAGATGATGGAGTGTCGGCCGTTAGTTGGATTACAGGGATGAGGGGAAGTGCACTTCAGGCTGATTGATTCTGATTTCGGCATCTCCTGTGGGCGAGTTCCTCTCTGTATGAGATTAGTGCAATGGAGACAAATGTGCGGGAACCTTCACTGCCAAACTCTCCGTCTCTTTATAAAGAGCTCGGTAACATGGGCCAACTGCGGTTTCTGCTTGACCCAGAACTTTGCAAGTCTTCTTGTTGATTTCAGATATAAAAGTTGCCCAATTACTTGACCAACAGGAGAGAGGACAGAGGCAAAGCCAGGTGCTCCCGTGTCTGTGGCATCAATGATGGGGTTACTGTACGTATAACTATCTCTAGTTCAGCACTGATGGGGTTACTGTACGTATAACTCTCTCTAGTTCAGCACTGATGGGGTTACTGTACGTATAACTCTCTCTAGTTCAGCACTGATGGGGTTACTGTACGTATAACTCTCTCTAGTTCAGCACTGATGGGGTTACTGTACGTATAACTCTCTCTAGTTCAGCACTGATGGGGTTACTGTAGGTATAACTCTCTCTAGTTCAGCACTGATGGGGTTACTGTACGTAGAACTCTCTCTAGTTCAGCACTGATGGGGTTAATGTACGTATAACTCTCTCTAGTTCAGCACTGATGGGGTTACTGTACGTATAACTCTCTCTAATTCAGCACTGATGGGGTTACTGTACGTATAACTCTCTCTAATTCAGCACTGATGGGGTTACTGTACGTATAACTCTCCCAAGTTCAGCACTGATGGGGTTACTGTACGTATAACTCTCTCTAGTTCAGCACTGATGGGGTTACTGTACGTATAACTCTCTCTAGTTCAGCACTGATGGGGTTACTGTACGTATAACTCTCTCTAGTTCAGCACTGATGGGGTTACTGTACGTAGAACTCTCTCTAGTTCAGCACTGATGGGGTTAATGTACGTATAACTCTCTCTAGTTCAGCACTGATGGGGTTACTGTACGTATAACTCTCTCTAATTCAGCACTGATGGGGTTACTGTACGTATAACTCTCTCTAGTTCAGCACTGATGGGGTTACTGTACGTATAACTCTCTCTAATTCAGCACTGATGGGGTTACTGTACATATAACTCTCCCTAGTTCAGCGCTGATGGGGTTACTGTACATATAACTCTCTCTAGTTCAGCACTGATGGGGTTACTGTACGTGTAACTCGCTCTAGTTCAGCACTGATGGGGTTACTGTATGTATATATATATATATATATATATATATATATATATATATATATATATATATGGTGTCAGAGACCAAGTGCAGTCCCTATCACATCCCATCAGCCCTTGTCCCAGTGAGCTTTCCATCTAAGGTCCCTATCACATACCCATCAGTCCCTGCCCCAGTGAGCTTACAATCTAAGGTCCCTATCACATTCCCATAAGTCCCTGCCCCAGTGAATTTACAATCTAAGGTCCCAATGACATTTCCATAAATCCTTGCCCCAGTGAGCTTACAATCTAAGGTCCCTATCACATTCCCATCAGTCCCTGCCCCAGTGAGCTTACAATCTAAGGTCCCTATCACATTCCCATCAGCCCTTGTCCCAGTGAGCTTTCCATCTAAGGTCCCTATCACATTCCCATCAGTCCCTGCCCCAGTGACCTTACAATCTAAGGTCCCTATCACATTCCCATCAGTCCCTGCCCCAGTGAGCTTACAATCTAAGGTTCCTATCACATTCTCATCAGTCCCTGCCCCAGTGAGTTTACAATCTAATGTCCCTATCACATTCCCATCAGTCCCTGCCCCAGTGAGCTTTCAATCTAAGGTCCCTATCACAATCCCATCAGTCCCTGCCCCAGTGAGCTTACAATCTAAGGTCCCTATCACATTCCCATCAGTCCCTGCCCCAGTGAGCTTACAATCTAAGGTCCCTATCACATTCCCATCAGTCCCTGCCACAGTGAGCTTTCAATCTAAGGTCCCTATCACATTCCCATCAGTCCCTGCCCCAGTGAGCTTACAATCTAAGGTCCCTATCACATTCCCATTAGTCCCTGCCCCAGTGAGCTTACAATCTAAGGTCCCTATCACATTCCCATCAGTCCCTGCCACAGTGAGCTTTCAATCTAAGGTCCCTGACTCCCTATCACATTCCCATCAGTCCCTGCCCCAGTGAGCTTTCAATCTAAGGTCCCTATCACATTCCCATTAGTCCCTGCCCCAGTGAGCTTACAATCTAAAGTCCCTATCACATTCCCATCAGTCCCTGCCACAGTGAGCTTTCAATCTAAGGTCCCTATCACATTCCCATCAGTCCCTGCCCCAGTGAGCTTACAATCTAAGGTCCCTATCACATTCCCATCAGTCCCTGCCCCAGTGAGCTTACAATCTAAGGTCCCTATCACATTCCCATCAGTCCCTGCCCCAGTGAGCTTACAATCTAAGGTCCCTATCACATTCCCATCAGTCCCTGCCACAGTGAGCTTACAATCTAAGGTCCCTATCACATTCTCATCAGTCCCTGCACTAGTGACCTTACAATCTAAGCTCCCTATCACATTCCCATCAGTCCCTGCCCCAGTGAGCTTACAATCTAAGGTCCCTATCACATTCCCATCAGTCCCTGCCAGAGGTGTCTGAGACTCAGTATCTGGTACATTATAAGTAAATGTTACATTTAGGTTGTAGTTATGCTGATTATTTGAGCCTGAGGCCTCTCTCTATACTAAATGCAAGTCGGGGGTCCCTTCCTATAAATCCTATAAATTCCATATAATTCCATAGAGCCGGGAGAGAGAGTGGGACTGAACTCTGCACACAATTCCCTATAACTTCTTCTCTTGTGATGAGAATAATTTGCTCCCAATTTCCGCAATAAACTCGGAGCCATTAAATCCAATAAAGTTTCCAGTCTTTGTTGTGAGGATTTCACACGGCCCATCCGATGCCTCATTAGCAGAGCCTTTACGTGATTAAATATTCGGCCGGATATTAATGAGTGTTTGTGGCCAGCTGGAGACCCCCGATGGAATTGCTCAGACTTGTGTCAGGGCCCAGGAGTCAGAGTTGTCGTTATGTGCTGGGAATTTGGGCAAACGCTGCTCAATCCTCCAGGAATGAAAAGCCTTGAAATATAAATGAAGATGAATATTCATATTTAGTTCAATAAGTGACAACTATTAATATAAATGTCTGTGTCTCACGTTCTCTGACTTCTAATGTTCTCCAAAACTCTCTCCCCTCATTAGTTCCCAATTCCTTCTGCCTCACGACCCCACTATTACTATATAAACCTCTAATTGTCACTCGATATTCATATACTGTATATATATATATATATGTGCCTTAGCCAATAGCAACCAGCGTATTTCTTATAAGGGCAGGACTTCACGGGCGATTTCGCAGCGATCCGACGTGATGCACAAAATCGCAGGCGTCATGTCGGATGCGACAGAAACAAGGTAAGTAATTCAATTGTCGCATCGTGTCGCATTGTTGATGCACAACTGTAGCTGCATGCTGCGTCTGCATCCGACAGTCGTGTCGCGTCGCATCAACAATGCGACAATTGAATTACTTACCTTGTTTCTGTCGCATCCGACATGACGCCTGCGATTTTGCGCATCGCGTCGGATCGCTGCGAAATCGCCCGTGAAGTCCTGCCCTTAGACTGTGGCTGATTTATAAACACTGGGCAAATCTGCACCTGGGCAGTAACCCATAGCAACCAATCAGAGGTTTCCTTTCATTGCTCAAGCTGCAGCTGGCTTTAAAAGTCACTCACTGATTGGTTGCTATGGGTTACTGCCCAGGTGCAAATTTGCCCAGTGTTTATAAATCAGCCACAGTGTGTGTAACAAGCTTCGATTAGAGTGTTCTAAACAGACCTCCCAACTGTCCCGTTTTTAGAGGGACAGTCCCTCTTTGACAGCTCAACCCCCTCATTTGTGCCGGAAAGTCTCGATTTTCTCTGCACTGAACAGCCAGAAAAAGAAACAAAGTTTCTCACTTAATTGGCTTTTGGCAGAGAGGCCAGAACAGCCACAGCAGCAGAAATGATACCTTTGTAACAATTTCGAGATAAACAAATAATAAATTGTAACAATTTAAGATAACAGGTCCCTTGGGAGAAGTTGGACTCACTGCTTAAAGGGCAATTCACCTTCATTAGCAAAACTTTAATAACTGGAAAAAAAAACACAGAAATTTCTTCAAACTTTCATAACCTGCCAAATTTTGTAATATGAACATGGTAATTAGGGGGTTTGGCCACAAACATGGGCGTGACCAAAAAAAAGATTGCCGTGCTACGCACCAACTTTTTTTGTTCCTCTTTTTATTCCCCAAATGTTGAGAGCTATGTTCAAGACCCACCCACTGCTTGAGTTACAGACTTACAGCTCCTCCCCCTGTAAGCTTCCATCAGAGTGTTCTAGTCCCACCCACTGCTTGAGTTAAAGACTTATAGCTCCTCCCCTGGTAAGCTTCCATCAGAGTGTTCTAGTCCCACCCACTGCTTGAGTTAAAGACTTATAGCTCCTCCCCCTGTAAGCTTCCATCAGAGTGTACTAGTCCCACCCACTGCTTGAGTTAAAGACTTATAGCTCCTCCCCCTATAAGCTTCCATCAG
The DNA here is from genome assembly GCA_038501925.1 of Xenopus petersii. NCBI lineage: Eukaryota > Metazoa > Chordata > Amphibia > Anura > Pipidae > Xenopus > Xenopus petersii. The sequence goes on along the minus strand of CM076678.1, from coordinate 2,146,285 downwards.
AGTGTTCTAGACCCACCCACTGCTTGAGTTACAGACTTATAGCTCCTCCCCCTGTAAGCTTCCATGAGAGTGTTCTAGTCCCACCCACTGCTTGAGTTAAAGACTTATAGCTCCTCCCCCTATAAGCTTCCATCAGAGTGTTCTAGACCCACCCACTGCTTGAGTTACAGACTTAAAGCTCCTCCCCCTGTAAACTTCCATCAGAGTGTTTTAATCTCACCCCCTGCTTAAATCACATGCTCTGTGCCACACCCCCTCTAAGCTGTTCAGAGTTTGAGCTCCGCCCACTTCTTAAAGGGGAACTATCGCAAAACATGAAAATGTAGTATAAGCATCATCTTACTGAAATAAGAAGCCTAACTATAATCAATGAAACATTCTGTGCTGTTTCTGAAATAATCAAGATACTCTTTACTATCTCAGCATGTGTTTCCGCTCATTCTCTCTATACAGGAGCTGGGAGTCTAACTTTAGCTGACAGTTGGGTCTGAAGAGAGACAGATACTGAGAGGGGGAGAGTGAAGAGTAACTTGATTATTTTGGAAACGGGTCAGAATTTTTGATTGATTTAGAAAGACTGGTTGGCTCATGACCCAGCTCTAGGTCTAGAGACGCATCAGGCGATACGGGAAATGGCGATAAACGCCCCGGCAACTGGGAACGTGCGTCTTACTCCGAGATAATCTCCGCTGTTATTCCAACCAATCAGCACTTGCCACCTAATTGATTCATGTTTGTTCATGTCACTCCCGGAGCTTCTTTCTCTTTAATTAGAACCCGGAGTCGCCTGGCGTTTAATATTCCTGGCGTTTAACGGGCGGCAGACGGGTAATTAGGCGTCTCACATCTCACACGGCGTGCGGGATGGTATATGGAATACGTGTGTCTGTGCTGGGTGACGCTTCGTTAATCTCCCTAATTATCACTTTGTCATGATTCCACATAGGCACCGACCCCTGCTGCTCCTGGAGCACAGACTCCGCCGCTGCCTCGATATAATGGGGACGGGCTGCTTTCAGGCATGAACAGCGGGGGAGAAAAAATACAGTTACGGGTTATTTTAAATGTTTTGCACATTGTCATTAGCACAATCCAGCCCCTGTCCCTAACGAACTGACATTTATTTGTTTCCAATTGAGACAATAAAAACGACGCTTACATCTCCGTAAATTGCCAGTGCCGCGCGTCTCTCCGTACGGAGTCGCTGTCGAGTTCAGAAACATTCCCAGATTATGCGCAGGAATTGATTGGATCTCTCAGCTGGACGCCACTCACGCTGCCCGTGATAAATAACAAGAGGGAGAAAAGGTCTTTTTTAGCTCAAAATGAGCAGTTACGTTGGGTTTATAATAATTCAGAGCTGCGCAATATGTTGGTGCTCTAAAAATACATGTAAATAAAATAATAATAATGATAATGATAATAATAATAAAGAACAAGATCCAGCGTCAATTCTTCCTACACTGTCATTTAAATTGAGTTGAGAGGTTAACTTCCCCTTTAAAGGGTTTGTTCACATTTAAATGAACTGTTAATACGATGTAGAGAGGGATATTCTGAGACAATTTGCAATTGGTTTTCATTTTTTGTTATTTCGATTTTTAATTCAGCAGCTCTCCGGTTTGAAATTTCAGCAGCCTGGTTGCTAGGGTCCAAATTCCCCTAGCAACCGTGCATTGATGTGAATAAGAGACTGGAATATGAATAGGAGAGGCCTGAATAGAAAGATGAGGAGTAAAAAGTAGCATTTGTAGCCTTGCAGAGCAATTTTTTAGATGGGGTCAGTGACCCCTATTTGAAAGCTGGAAAGAGTCAGAAGAAGGAGGCAAATGATTTATATAAAATTAAAACTATAAAAAAGAAAAAATGAAGACCAATTGAAACATTGCTTAGAATTAGCCATTGTATAACGTACTAAGAGTTAACTAAAAGGTGAGCCACCCATTTAATGAGCTACAATAAGGCAAATACTCCGTGTAACTTGCACTTTATGGGCATTGGGCAATTCCAGGCACATTGGCTTTTTCCCCATTATTTTCCTCTTTTCAAATTGTGGCGTCTGATAAAAAACGAAATCTTTCTCTTCGACTTTGTAATGTGTGGCGCTCGCTGGGCTCTTATCTGCGCCTCCTCTTGTTTCTGAATGACGTATAAAAAACAACGGCACAAATGCCTCTCACATATTCTCATTAATAGTGATGGGCCAATTTCTCCCATTCCGCTTCCCTGAAAAATTCGCAAATTTCCCGCAAAATTCGCGAAAAATCGTGAAAATATATCATGAAATTGTAACGTTTTCACGAAAAATCAAGCAATTTGAAAGTTTTCACCAAAAAAACGTGAAAATCGGCGAATTTTCGTGGGAGATCTGTGAATTTATTGGCCAGCGGCGAAATGCGGAAATTCGCAGCAAATTCATGCCAGATGAATTAATTCGCCCGTCACTACTCATTAATCACAGTGCGGAGAAAGTGCAAGTGGCAGTTGTCAGTGTTGGTGCAATTCCCCCCATCCCCCAAACACAGAACTTTCTACTCACTCGCTGCACCCGGGCCCCGGGGAGCAACGTTCTGCAGAGACTCGGAGCAACGCTCTGTCCTGGCGGGGCCCATGAGAGCCGGTGGTCCACCATGTTTCCAAGTCAGTCTCTGACTCCTTCATGTCTCCCACCAGGACGAGCTCTTTGCACCCCACCAGGGACACAAGTACAGAGAAAGCAGAGGGGCCCAGGAGAATAGGGGCCCCAGTGAGGCCCTAATTAACGAGCAGTTTTTATATATTTTAGTAGAATAGGCCAACTTAATATTTTGGGGCCCTAAATTGAAATTGCTGTGGGGCCCACTGACCGTCACCCTGTTGCACCCCAAGCTGCTGCCTCTTCTCACTACCCCTAGTTCTGGTCCTGACACCAATACAATGTAATTGCCGAGCAGAACCAAATCTAATCTGCCCCCTCCCAACCCAAACCTGACTGAACCCCCCATGTCGCATCTCCTAAATCCTTGCACCCAACCCCCCCATCCCTGATGCCATTGGGAGAAGATGAGCTGCACATAATCCAGGTACTGACTCAAGAGGGTCCTGGGCCTCCCCCTGCCCAATAATTCAATTATTGACCCAAAACTGCAAGAGCCACAGGATTGTTCTGCTCAACCAATGAGCCGATATGAGACCAATGAGAGTCAAGTGTTGGTTCTGGATTATTTTATACAACTGCCAACGTGAAACTGGCGACTGTACGGCCACTTAGTCTTCTCTAAAAACGAAAAACATAATAATGGGAATGCCTTACACCCCCCATACCCCCCATTTTATCTTTTTTTTTACAGAAGACGGACAATTTTATCCCAATCCTTCTCCTTCCGCCACCCGAGATGTATAAAACATTGTCCACATGTTCCCGATCTGATCCCCCCCCCCCGCAGGCAGATTAACAATTCAAACGTGCGAAAAATACTTGAGTGAGAAATGGGTGTAAGTGGCAGTAATAATGGCGACACTTTAAGGCTCTTAATTCCCCGAGTGCTGTGAGCGTTCAATTACGCCATGAAAGCGATCAGTCCGGCACCCTCGAATAGTAAATCGTTTTATGAGTCGCAAATCCATTTTTTCCGATGTCTCAGAATATGTGGAATCCATTTGTAGCATCAAATCTGTTTGTTTAAAACGCGTCGCTGGATTATCAGATAATTGCGATTTTGTAGCTAGATTGTAAAAAACAAATTGATCAAAATACACGTTTGTTTTTTAATATAACTCTAATGTTAAACTGCCATAGTTTTATGGGATCTCTCTGTACAGACTATGAGCAAACTTAGGGACTGTTCCTGCTGAATTGTGCTTAGTACAGGGAATACCTATGTACCATAGTTTTATGGGATCTCTCTGTACAGACTATGAGCAAACTTAGGGACTGTTCCTGCTGAATTGTGCTTAGTACAGGGGAATACCTATGTACCATAGTTTTATGGGATCTCTCTGTACAGACTATGAGCAAACTTAGGGGCTGTTCCTGCTGAATTGTGCTTAGTACAGGGAATACCTATGTACCATAGTTTTATGGGATCTCTCTGTACAGACTATGAGCAAACTTAGGGACTGCTCCTGCTGAATTGTGCTTAGTACAGGGAATACCTATGCTGCCATAGTTCTAGGTGTCTAAAAGCCCCTTCTGCTTTGAAATATTATCCCTAAACCCCATTCCCTCACCCTCTTCAAAGCTAAATCCATATCCATCATCAGGTCACTAGTGCAGTATATTATTCAGTCTTGGAGGTTATAGGCCCATGTCCATAGATCGTAAGCTCTACAGGGCAGGGGCCTCTTTCCTATCCCTTCCTCTTTGTATCTGATGCTTAATCTTTGTTACTTTGTATCTTTATCCATTAGAACATTGGCTTCCTCTCCAGCAGTGACTCACTATAGAGAGAGGCCACTGATTCTTATTGGGTTGCAGAGAACAGCGCCACCAGGTGTCTGAGCTGGAAATAGCGCCCATAGCACAGATGGAGCAGGGAGACATTTGAGGACAGAAATAAATGGGAATTAAGATAAAGAGATTGTCTCTGGCACCGGCGCTGTCCTGTTATATTACCAGTCAGGGCTGTTAATGCTAATGAGGCCAATTAGAAATGCATGGGGCTGTCTCCCTGTAATCTGTCAAAATTCCGATCAGACGGATTGATAAAGCGCAAGGCAAAGAAATGCTCTTATCGATCGGATCGCACGTTCATAATGAGAGCAGAGTCCCGGGGACAGGAGAGATGGATCATCCTGACACGTCGGCCTTTAGTCTGCAAACGAGCCGGAGTTCGGACAATTAATCCCTGCGAGTCGCAAATTGCAAATAAAGTCGCCGCCAGATCATTACGCGCTCACCTTGCTAAATAGCGCCGCGACCTTTCACTAGCGCTAAAGTTTATCATGTCTGATTGAGAAGTAAAAGCGCTTTCTCCACGTTCCCTTGTCATTTCTCTTTATTAGGGGTTGGGGGGGGGGATGATGCGCATTCGCTGCCTGTTAATGGCGAGGATTAAGAATTCGTTACTGAGCCGATGAATAAACATGGAGTAAACACAGCCGACAATTGAGATTTAAAGCAGCGCCGGAGTTAAGGGGAGAAAATTGCGGCGGATGAATCATCTGTTGTTGTTATGACTTTATCTGCAGAAATTGGCTCCATCAGAAATGCTGGGGGGGTCGAAATTCATTTCTCTCTTCCCTCCGAAACAAAACAGAAGAAACGAAGCAAATGGAAATATCCCACTTATAATTCCAAGGGGACGTTTAGGTTCCCCTTTAAGTAAACACTGAGGCAACTTCGGGCGACTATTGAAAACGGATCGCCGCGTGTGCATTAGCGCAGGCGACTTTGCATTGTAGCCTATGGGGAAAAAAGCAGAGGCAGTTCAGGGAGATAGTCGCGCAAAAGACGAGACGATTAGTCGCCAGACGACAAAATCTCCCCGAATTTCCTTGTCTGGACTTGACCTAAGTATGTAATAGAACGGCCAATTTAGGCAACTTTTTCATTGGTTTTCATTATTTATTTTTTTATAGTTTTATAATTATTTGCCTTTTCCCTGACTCTTTGGGTGTCGCTGACCCCATCTAAAAATCAAATGGTCTGTAAGGCCTATTTACTTAGCTTGAGTGAAGGAATAGAATAAAAAAAAACTTCGAATTTCGAATGATTTTTTTTGGCTACTTCGACCATCGAATTGGCTACTTCGACCTTCTACTACGACTTTGAAACGAACGATTCGAACTAAAAAAAGTACTGTCTCTTTAAAAAAGAAATTCGCCACCTAAAACCTACCGAGGTGCCATGTTAGCCTATGGGGAAGGTCTCCATAGGCTTTGTAACAATTTTTAGGTCGAAGAAAAATCGTTCGATCGTTGGATTAAAATCGTTCAAATCAAGCAATTCGAAGGATTTAATCTTTCGATCGAACGATTTTTCGTTCGGTCAAACTATTTGTGGTAAATCCTTCGACTTCCCCTTATTGTTTTTGTTACTTTTATTCCTCCAGTCTCTTATTCAAATCAGTGCATGGTTGCTAGGGGAATTTGGACCATAGCAACCAGACAACTGAAATTACAAACTGGAGAGCTGCTGAATAAAAAGCTAAATAAGTCAAAAACCACAAATAATAAAAAATAAAAACCAATTACAAATTGTCTCAGAATATCCCTCTCTACGTCATACTAACAGTTAATTTAAAGGCAAACAACCCCTTTAAAGGGGTTGTTCACCTTCCAAACACTTTTTTTCAGTTCAATTGTTTTCAGATTGTTCTCTAGAAATAAAGATTTTTTTTCAATTACTCTCCATTTTTTATTTATTTTTTTACTGTTTTTAACAACATCTAAGTTTAAAGTTTTGAAACTAAGTTATATTTCTCAGCAGCATCTCTGGAGTATCAGTAACTATTGTATCAAGTCTAACAGTTGCCTGTAATGAAACCCAGAGATTCTGCTCAGCAGGGACAAACCTAACAAATGGATCAACTAAATGTATCAATTTAGAACAGTTTACAGGGTCGGCGACCCCTCTTCCCAGAATTGCTTTAGAAGGTGAAAAATGACACTTTACACTTCAATATTAGAAAAACGGTGACACATAGAAAATAGAAAGTAATTGGAGAAAGTCATTATTTCTGGAGATCTGTCTGAAAACAACTAGTTGTTTGAAGGTGAACAACCCCTTTATGAAATTAAGGAAAATTGCAAGTGGCTCTGATTGAACTTCAAACGTTTCTTACGCTTAACAGCATCATCATCTATATATCAGTTATTGCTTTACATCAGTTATCGCTTTACATCAGTTATCGCTTTACATCAGTTATCGCTTTACATCAGTTATTGCTTTACATCAGTTATCGCTTTACATCAGTTATCGCTTTACATCAGTTATTGCTTTACATCAGTTATCGCTTTACATCAGTTATCGCTTTACATCAGTTATTGCTTTACATCAGTTGTCGCTTTACATCAGTTATCGCTTTACATCAGTTATCGCTTTACATCAGTTATCGCTTTACATCAGTTATTGCTTTACATCAGTTATCGCTTTACATCAGTTATCGCTTTACATCAGTTATTGCTTTACATCAGTTGTCGCTTTACATCAGTTGTCGCTTTACATCAGTTATCGCTTTACATCAGTTATCGCTTTACATCAGTTATTGCTTTACATCAGTTATTGCTTTACATCAGTTGTCGCTTTACATCAGTTATTGCTTTACATCAGTTGTCGCTTTACATCAGTTGTCGCTTTACATCAGTTATCGCTTTACATCAGTTATCGCTTTACATCAGTTATTGCTTTACATCAGTTATCGCTTTACATCAGTTATCGCTTTACATCAGTTATTGCTTTACATCAGTTATTGCTTTACATCAGTTATCGCTTTACATCAGTTATCGCTTTACATCAGTTATCGCTTTACATCAGTTATTGCTTTACATCAGTTGTCGCTTTACATCAGTTATTGCTTTACATCAGTTATCGCTTTACATCAGTTATTGCTTTACATCAGTTATTGCTTTACATCAGTTATCGCTTTACATCAGTTATTGCTTTACATCAGTTATTGCTTTACATCAGTTATCGCTTTACATCAGTTATCGCTTTACATCAGTTATCGCTTTACATCAGTTATCGCTTTACATCAGTTGTCGCTTTACATCAGTTATTGCTTTACATCAGTTGTCGCTTTACATCAGTTGTCGCTTTACATCAGTTGTCGCTTTACATCAGTTATTGCTTTACATCAGTTGTCGCTTTACATCAGTTATCGCTTTACATCAGTTATCGCTTTACATCAGTTATTGCTTTACATCAGTTGTCGCTTTACATCAGTTATTGCTTTACATCAGTTATCGCTTTACATCAGTTATCGCTTTACATCAGTTATCGCTTTACATCAGTTATTGCTTTACATCAGTTGTCGCTTTACATCAGTTATTGCTTTACATCAGTTATCGCTTTACATCAGTTATTGCGCAAGGGAAGGAGGTGCGTCGAGTCAATAGATGTGTCACAATGGGTCTGGCTGTTACAAAATTAAATTTGGTGGTGACCCTTTTCTGCCTCTTATTGTGAATGTGCTGCTCAATGCTCAGATACTTCTACAGATACTTCTAAATTTGGCTGCCGTGTGCTACTGAGCTCTCATACACCTGCACTCACCTGTGCTCTTCTTCAGCACTCACCTGTGCACTGCTGCAATCGTCTGCACTCTTCTACATGCACTTGCACTCACATGTGCTCTTCAGTACTCACTTGTGCTCCCTGCACTCACCTGTAATCTCCTCCACTCACCTGTCAGTCTTTTGCACTCACTCTTCAGCACCCACTTCACTACTCTTCCTACACTCACCTACATTTTCCTGCACTCACCTCTGCTCTACAGCACTCACCCATGCACTTCTGCCGTCATCTACACTTTTCTACATGCAACTGTTCTCTCCTCAGTGTTGGACTGGGGGTCTGGGGAACACTGGGTGGCCATGTCAGGTGCAGCCACACCCCCTCCGGCCCCCAGACCAACCACCATCCAATGGCTCCAGGAGTGGAGGTCAGGAAGAGGCATGTGGAGCGGGGCTGGACTGACAGGGTTTTTTCCCAGTGTCCCACCAGCCCAATCTGGGTCTGCACTTCCCTGCACTCACCTGTGCTTTTCAACACTCACCTGTGCTCACCTGCACTCACCTCCACTCACCTGCACTCAACTGCACTCACCTGCACTCTCCTCCACTCACCTGCACTCACCTGCACTCTCCTCCACTCACCTGCACTCACCTGCACTCACCTCCACTCACCTGCACTCAACTGCACTCACCTGCACTCTCCTCCACTCACCTGCACTCACCTGCACTCACCTGCACTCACCTGCACTCTCCTCCACTCACCTGCACTCACCTGCACTCTCCTGCACTCACCTGCTCTCACCTGCACTCTCCTCCACTCACCTGCACTCACCTGCACTCACCTGCACTCTCCTCCACTCACCTGCACTCTCCTCCACTCACCTGCACTCTCCTCCACTCACCTGCACTCACCTGCACTCACCTGCACTCTCCTCCACTCACCTGCACTCACCTGCACTCTCCTCCATTCACCTGCACTCACCTGCACTCTCCTCCACTCACCTGCACTCACCTGCACTCTCCTCCACTCACCTTCACTCTCCTCCACTCACCTGCACTCACCTGCACTCACCTTCACTCTCCTCCACTCACCTGCACTCACCTGCACTCACCTTCACTCTCCTCCACTCACCTGCACTCACCTGCACTCACCTGCACTCACCTGCACTCACCTTCACTCACCTGCACTCACCTGCACTCACCTGCACCCTCTTATCCTCCTCTGCACAATAAATGTCTTTACGGACCATCATTACAGATTTGTCACTAAATATTCAGGGAAATGAGGACCATATCCAATTAGTGACATTAAGGAGCAGCTCCCCTGTGTGGCACAGAAGTGAAATGTTCTCATTTGTGAGACTGAATGTACATTTCTATGAAAGACAAATATTCCGCCTTCAGACACAGATAACTACCGAAATAAATGAAAGACCAGTGTAAAACACCTCAATTCTCTGCAAATCAACCACAGTCTTACTATCAAGGGAACATCCAACCAGACTGTTCTTATGGCACTGGCTACTCACCCCCTAGAGAAGGATCTCCAACACGTTACTCACAACCACCCATTTATTTTGCTGGCAGAGACCTCGAAGCAAGTGATATGTTTTAGATTTCTGGCTTGGAGGCATCAAGATATAGTTCTACATCAAACAGAACCTGACACTCTCCATAAAACTCCCCCTAACTTTCTCCACTTTAAGTGACTCCCCCAAACCTTTTTACATTTGAGTGTGGCTCATGGGATTGTGGAATCCACTGATAAACCATTGATCTCCAACCTGAGAACTTCTCCATATGTGGCACCAATACCTAGACATTATGGACTATACTTTCTGGGGGGCTCATGTCCAGCATATTCTTGACCTACATCAGATGGAGAAGAACCCACCAGGCTCTCCTACGCTCCACTAATATGAGACATGACGTTATCTTGCCAAGCCATTGTCGTTAAAGGGATTTTCAGAGAATGAAAATCATGTTGTGACCTTTATTATGAGAATACCAAAACATGAAGAAGAACTAGGTACAAGGGTTGGACCCAAATTTTGCAGAGAACATGGGATGGAGGTTGAACCAAGATTTAAGACAGATGGATTTGACCAAAGAGAATTAGGATTATGGAGAGATTTAGCAAAGAAACTGGAAGAGCCCAATGCTTGGATAAGGGTCAACCCCAATATCCAAGAGGAATACTGTCATTAAGGCACCAAGGAATTTATATGGGAAGGCTGCAGGGAGATGGTGGAAGAGGGTGAAGGAGATAATCCTGGGAATCAGAGAGAGACGTTGGAAGCCTGGAAACATCTGAACAAGGGCCACCAATGATCAAGATGGTCCCAGTCTCATTTACTTCAGCTGCTGCAGAACCTCTTGATCCCTATTTACCTCCAATGCCATTCAAATAACTTTAACTGCCCTACAATCTGATTTAAATAGCACCGACTATGAGCTTTTTTATCCCAATTAGTGAAGTAAAATGTATTTCTGCTAATGACAGGACCAAGATACCAACCGCTGACTTGTCATATGTTCCGGAGCTGCGGACCACCCACGGGTGATTGTGCTAATGAGGCCTCGTTCCGTGGGTTCCTTGTGTTTCTATAAACGCCTTAAGAGCTTAGGCCCATACAGTATGTGCATTAAAGCAACCGGCTTCATTAAAATAATAGGGATTTAAGTCTTTTTATTGATTGGCCTCAACCATTTCCAATTAACCAAAGCAATTTTGCCTCTATGAAAAGGAAAGGATCGAATATTTCTCAAGGCTCAAAGAGAAATTGGCAGGATTTGCTTGATTAGGAAATTTATTACGGGACACAATGAAAGCAGGTACAGCTGGAGCCCCCTCCCGGCTTTTCCTTCTGTTGCCCTTCATTTATGATGGAATATGGTAATGTGCACAGCCTCCTGGTTTAGGGGCCACCTGGACAGTAATGACGGTCCAAGAATATGGAATTCATCATCTATATAACCTGAATATTTAAGCTTATATAGGGATATATGGTGGATAGTTAACGATAACTGGATTACTAAATATCTAACCTAGACTGACCTTAAAATACTGGGGGGGGCCAAGACTATACTATTATGCCGAAGGTTTTGGGGTGCAGGAGTATTGAGGGGACAGTGGGGTTCCTGACTGATGTACAATATCAATATATGTGTGAGATACAGATCATTATCCCAAGGTTTGGGGGTGCAGGAGTATAGAGGGGACACTGGGGTTCCTGACTGATGTACAATATCAATATATGTGTGAGATACAGATCATTATCCCAAGGTTTGAGGGTGCAGGAGTATAGAGGGACAGTGGGGTTCCTGACTGATGTACAATATCAATATATGTGTGAGATACAGATCATTATCCCAAGGTTTCGGGGTGCAGGAGTATAGAGGGAGAGTGGGGTTCCTGACTGATGTACAATATCAATATATGTGTGAGATACAGATCATTATCCCAAGGTTTGGGGGTGCAGGAGTATAGAGGGGACACTGGGGTTCCTGACTGATGTACAATATCAATATATGTGTGAGATACAGATCATTATCCCAAGGTTTGGGGGTGCAGGAGTATAGAGGGACAGTGGGGTTCCTGACTGATGTACAATATCAATATATGTGTGAGATACAGATCATTATCCCAAGGTTTGGGGGTGCAGGAGTATAGAGGGGACAGTGGGGTTCCTGACTGATGTACAATATCAATATATGTGTGAGATACAGATCATTATCCCAAGGTTTCGGGGTGCAGGAGTATAGAGGGAGAGTGGGGTTCCTGACTGATGTACAATATCAATATATGTGTGAGATACAGATCATTATCCCAAGGTTTGGGGGTGCAGGAGTATAGAGGGGACACTGGGGTTCCTGACTGATGTACAATATCAATATATGTGTGAGATACAGATCATTATCCCAAGGTTTCGGGGTGCAGGAGTATAGAGGGAGAGTGGGGTTCCTGACTGATGTACAATATCAATATATGTGTGAGATACAGATCATTATCCCAAGGTTTGGGGGTGCAGGAGTATAGAGGGACAGTGGGGTTCCTGAACTGATGTACAATATCAATATATGTGTGAGATACAGATCATTGTCCCAAGGTTTGGGGGTGCAGGAGTATAGAGGGACAGTGGGGTTCCTGACTGATGTACAATATCAATATATGTGTGAGATACAGATCATTATCCCAAGGTTTGGGGGTGCAGGAGTATAGAGGGACAGTGGGGTTCCTGACTGATGTACAATATCAATATATGTGTGAGATACAGATCATTATCCCAAGGTTTGGGGGTACAGGAGTATAGAGGGACAGTGGGGTTCATGACTGATGTAGAGTGTATTTGTTTTAAGCAGGACATTTTTCTAAAGATTTTTTGGGGGAGTCAAAATAATGAGACCCGGTATATTGACATCACTAGGCAATTGCTGTTACATCACATAATTCCCAGTATTTATCTTTCCTACTGGGAACATAAAGGTTGATTTTTCCTTACTAAATACTGATTGGAGGATAATTTGATGCATTAAAGGACAAGATATATGGAGATTAAACACAATGTCTAAATTTCCTTGAAACTGGAAACAACAGATAAAATATGCGCCGCAGAGATTCCTCTCTGAAATGATCTTGTTTTTATCTCTTTTTTTAAAAAAAAATCCGAACGCCAAAGTTGCGAGCAGACGGCAACACTCGGGCCACAAACGCTTTCAGACGGGAGCTTTTCATATAACATTTGATATTATTTTCACAGCGTGAGCCCCAGCTTCATACTGGGATGGCTTTTAACATCAAGTTTAACTGATTCATTTTGTAGTGGATATTTAAGTTTTTATGAGAAAAATACAAGTGGAACCAGAACAGAAATAAATGGTTTTCAGAGTTAAGTAACATTCAGCGGTGTGACAAATTACTGGCGCAACAATAACTGCAGCAAAATGGGAAAAAGGTAAAAAATAACCTTTATTCCAAAAGTCTCTCATTTTGTCATTTTAGTTTAACCCAATGTTAACAATGTAGCTGCAGGTATAGTAGGGAGAGATGTGTCTATAGTAACAGTGGATAATAGTCTCTGGGAAGGGAGTGTGACTGTGGGATAGCAGGTATAGTAGGGAGAGATGTGTCTATAGTAACAGTGGATAATAGTCTCTGGGAAGGGAGTGTGACTGTGGGATAGCAGGTATAGTAGGGAGAGAGGTGTCTATAGTAACAGTGGGATAATAGTCTCTGGGAAGGGAGTGTGACTGTGGGATAGCAGGTATAGTAGGGAGAGAGGTGTCTATAGTAACAGTGGGATAATAGTCTCTGGGAAGGGAGTGTGACTGTGGGATAGCAGGTATAGTAGGGAGAGATGGTGTCTATAGTAACAGTGGATAATAGTCTCTGGGAAGGGAGTGTGACTGTGGGATAGCAGGTATAGTAGGGAGAGATGTGTCTATAGTAACAGTGGATAATAGTCTCTGGGAAGGGAGTGTGACTGTGGGATAGCAGGTATAGTAGGGAGAGATGTGTCTATAGTAACAGTGGATAATAGTCTCTGGGAAGGGAGTGTGACTGTGGGATAGCAGGTATAGTAGGGAGAGATGTGTCTATAGTAACAGTGGATAATAGTCTCTGGGAAGGGAGTGTGACTGTGGGATAGCAGGTATAGTACAGAGAGATGGTGCCTATAGTAGCATAGGGATGGTATCAGGGACTGTGGATGATCATGAGTATGTCTCAGGTATCCCTGCTATAAAGTAAGACAAAGCTGTTTATTATTTATATTAGGTACCTATCTAGTGTTACCAATCCCTATTTCTGTAGGGAAATGAGAGAGAGCAGACAGTAACCCTTCCAACACTTTCCTCTTGTCTCTATATATTAGGTACCTATCTAGTGTTACCAATCCCTATTTCTGTAGGGAAATGAGAGAGAGCAGACAGTAACCCTTCCAACACATTCCTCTTGTCTCTATATATTAGGTACCTATCTAGTGTTACCAATCCCTATTTCTGTAGGGAAATGAGAGAGAGCAGACAGTAACCCTTCCAACACTGTCCCATATCAGTTGGGCACAACAAATGAAGCTTTTCAGCAGCCAGAACAATCTTTGCAGGGACACTTTAGGGGGGATAGAAGAAGATATTGGGGGGGGGTAAGA